>CM053789.1:840560572-840728072 GCA_028749045.1 Cupressus sempervirens | reverse complement strand
TTTCATAAAATATGATTTTACAAATCAATCACCTATGTTTTGATTTGAGACAACTATATCCATAATAATCTTCCACACACCAACTATGAAATATTTCTACCAAATGATTTGCAATCAACATAAGAAGAAGGGTATCATTACATAAATTCTCCATAATACATCAAATCACATAGTGTGAAACTCATAATGAATATTTTCCCTACAAAGGCCACTTTGTACAACTTCTCAAGTTCACCATTTCAACAATATGCAAAAGTAAGAAGATTTCTTTTTTGATCACATTGAAACAAAAATGGAGACTTAACATCACAACACATTTTGAGATAACATGAGAAGATTTTTCTCCCTACACACTTGATTCTTAACATTGCCAAGAGGGGAAACCCTAATCACTTCATAGGAACCATCTTCTCAAAACCTACAACCAACACAAAGCTTGGAACCATGGAGGCTCACCTCCCATCCTAGGCTTCTTTGAAGCCACCCACTGAATAGGGGAAACCAAGTCCAGATGGGATACACACACACATCTCTTGTTAATGCATGAAACACATCACATAACACAAAACTATCCATCCCACAGATTGTACATTGATTTTCCATTGGAATCATAATAACATTGGGTGAAGGTGGGCTCTTCAAAGAGGAGATTTTCCATGTCAATACAACTCACACACATTGAATTTCACCATGCCTCTACAAGGCTTGCATCATACATGCTTCTCTTCACAATTTCCCACTTATCACCCCCAAATTCATATTTCCACTTATCACCCCCAAAACATATTTCCACTTATTACCCCCAAATCATAATATCAAGACAATGGCTTCAATGGAGCCCATACTCCATGAAATTTCTCCCCTTCTCTCAAAGAGAAGAAGCTCTCTACTACATTATGTGAGCCTAACTAACCCCTTTACCCAAGACTTCTCTTCCCTTGCAAGGGTGAGTGAAGCCTTCACACCCATTAAAACTTGACATTCAAATCAAAACAAGAAGATCAAGAAAGAAAGCCAAGAAAATTACATGAATACAATACACATTCACACCATCACAACACAATATCAAAATCTATAGTACCAAGATTCAAAATATAATGCATGATCCCATAAAAAATACTCCATGCTTATAGATTCATTATGCAATACTAAAAGAAAGAAGCTGGTCATGGTATGTACAGCAACCTCAGTCCAAGCTAAGGCAATGATATTTTTTGTAGAGCTTCCTTAGTCTTCCTCCAAAACCCTAACTGTCTCTAAATTTAGAGATTGAGTAAACAACCCACTAGTTTGTCCAAGATTGCTTAATAAGGCCTTCCCACTAGTTATTTTAGCAAAGACACCAAACCAATTCTTCTTACAAACTTGTTTCCCTCTAAGTTTTCTATATTTGACTTAGTGGAAACATGGGAGAGAACACATGTGACAAATCCATTTTCGAATTGTTGGAAGAATGCATGGGTAAAGGGCCTCCCAAGCTATCTAGGCACTAACCTGGTCAAAATTAGGTCCCTAACATGATATACTATCATGTGGGTAACTTGTTTTCACATAAAAGACACTTTGAGACCACCTAATGACCCCTCAAAACCCTAGCCAAGTCCAAATTCGAATTACATTTGATTATGACCCATCCCACCCCTTGTCAAGTGGGTTTACTTAATCATTAACAAGGTAATTAGTTTTAGGGTAAAATTCTACCATGACCAAAACCCTAAATGACATGTCAATTACACACAAAGTCCACAAGTGTCAAGTGACACATACAAGCACATTCCACATCACCATGACATGTCCCTAATGCATCTTTATGATTAAACATTTCCATATACAAGAAAACTTACATTTACAAAGCAAAATACTTTCACAATGAGGCTTTTGAATCTTCCAAAGATTCTCCTTCGTTAAACTATGTTCACATAGGTTTGGAACTTGTTTCCTCCAAGAATTTCCATGGTTCTACTTCCTACATATTAAACTCAAGCACCAATAGTCCAAGGAGGTTATATAAAATATATATCATAAATGCATATAATTGCAAATTTTACGTAATCCATATTAACATAATTCAATTTCCTTTCCTTTCCTTATCATTTCAAATAAATCATTCAAGATATTAGAACATCAAAATCTGCATATCATAAATCATCATAATCAAATTTATATCTATCTATATATCACATTAAATCATGAATCATCTTAATCAAATTAACATTTCGTGTCACATCATAATGTAGTTCTATTCTACCATGTGTAAAATTGCATCCATATTTGTTTGATCATTCCATACATAGTATTAGGTTCTTAGTACATATCATAAATGCATTTCACTACTATAATGTCAAAATCTATAGATAAAACAAGCCACTGTCCACCTAAGTCTCAAATAACTATCAAAATATCAAAGACCTAAATATCAAAATGCAAGTAAGAATATCTATGTTATGATGGGTTAGGGTGAGGCCTCTGGGAGGAGGTTCATGCCTAGGGGGTAAGGAGGTTCATGCTCAAATCTTCTCTTAGACCACTACATCAATTTATCATTGGTCTCTATATCTTTTGCTTGAACTTTTCAACTATATACACTAGCTGATCAAAAATTGGATGTTGATTATCTAAATCAATTATGCCAAATTCATCCACAAAAATATCCTTAACCTTATGTAATGCCTTTTTCTTCTTGTGCTCTCTCCTTAGTCATTCTTGCTTTGCCTTACAGCTCATCACAATTTTTAGTTCCTATATCTACTCTAGTATCAAATTATTCAAGTCATACATGGGTATAATAATTACCTCATCTAGAATTATTGACTCATCTTCCATTTCCTCTGATTGAGTCAAAACTTGAGATCTTGGGGTTGTATCACTAGGTAGTGATATTTGCAGTTGTTTCCCCTTTTCAATTGATCTTGATACTTGCTACTATCTCCCTTGAGTAGGTGTCACCTATTGTTCAGGTGTTCTAGTCAATGGTACTAAAGGCTTTGCACTTGACATTTGTAAAAGAGCCTATGCAACTTCTTTCTCTTTTGGTGTCACCTCTTCTTCTACTAACTTTGTGCATTTGACCTCTTCTATCTTCACCTCTTTTTGAAGAATAGGCATACAAGTTAATTGTGAGAACACAATTATAGAATTGCCCTATTTCTCAACACTTGCTTCCTCTATGACTAATGTAGCCTTAACATTATCAATCTTTGTATTCTCAATCTTAGGATATCTATAATTTGTAACAAAATTGGATTTCTACAAGTTAGATTTCTATCTATCATTAGATTTTCCATGAATTCTTCTATTAGTACATTTTGATTTGGTGGAGGTGTGTTAGATACATCTTTGATGGTAACAACCTCTTATTGTTTACATTTTTCACTAATTGCTTGATTTCTTCTATTATCTTAGAAAATTCTTCCTTATATGTATCTTCAAATTCAATTGCATCTCTACCATCTCTTATTTCTTCTTTTGGAGTAAGAATTCCAAATTCTTCTTTCCAAAATCGAGTACTATCTTGCTTAACTTCATGAAATTTTTTTTTCCAAATTTTATATGTCATATCCATTGGCATGAATATATTTTAAAAATATTTTAGGGCTGTAGAAATATGTGTCTCTCCTATATCTGGCATAGCCTGTGCCAATGTAGTTTCTCTTATTTTATTTTTTGTGGCTAGTTCCCACTTCCATTTGGCATCTATCCATTTATACAAGCCTGCTGGGAATCCATCTTCTAGTTCCAAGAGTGTACATCTAAATTTGATCATCATATTAATCATATCTTCTTCAAGCTTAACTTGATCATCATTATTCAAAGAATCATAAGTAATGTCCTTGAATCCTGCAATATTTGTTGATTCTCTAATACTTTCACATACCCGATCCATAGTCATTGGAGGGAGTCTTTTCATGATTTGCAATTTTCTCAGTTCATCAAACTTGGTTTCTTCATTATCTTCCTCCTTCTCTTGTTCTATGATCATTTTCCTCCTTTACCTCTCTTGTATATTCAGCTTTCGTGAGTTGGCCGATCTCTTCTTTGATGGACTTACTTTTGTTTTCACAACTAGGGGCTAAGTTATCTTTGATATTGTAATGATCTTTCCTTTTTGCTTCTAAGGTGTCAAAACCTTCTGCACATCTCTACTAAGATTAGCTTTCACCTTTAGATCAATAATTTTTATTTTCTTCTATTTGGTTGTCTTACTCTTAACAACTACCAGTTCATTTCCTTTTCCTTCATCTACCTCTATAGGTTGTCTTGATCCTTCTTCTTCTTCTTCTTCACAATCCTTGCCCACAAGACTTTTCCTCTTCCTTTTATTTTCTATCTTAGGCATGCTAGATTATGTGGTTAGTTCTTCCATTATTGTCTAATATGTGCCAAATTGCTCGACATTTGCATCAACATCTTCAATCAAAAGTGCAATCACTGCTATTGTAACCTTGACAACATTTACTTCATAAGGCATCAGATTTAACTATGAAATCCTTGGCATTACTACCTGAGAATGCATAAAAACTATATCTACTACAAAATATATCTCATGATCATAATACTTATCTACGGACTGTAGACACCTAAATTTGATTACATCACTAGGTAATCATATCTAGTCATCTCCTAGGACATTATTGATTAAATATTTATTATTTAATTAATTAATCATCATCCCCTATTTAATTAATTAATTTAATTAACTATAGTCCAATTGATAAAATAAAATGATAACCCAAAATTAAATTATCAATTAAATCCCTATTCCTCTATTAAATTAAATAAATTCTCAAATCTATTTAATTTAATCATATATCCCCATTTTATTAAATAAATCATTTAATAAAATATCCAAACCCCTAAAACATCCCTAAGACCTACCCTTATCCCTAATCCAACCCATTCACCCATACTAACCTCACTAAGCCTCCTAACTAACCCATCCCATCAAAGCTAAACCACTTGCCCCCTAACCCCCTTTCTAAGCTAAGTCTAATCCCCCCCTAAACATGTGCACAAATTTAAGAAAAGGTTAAGACTTGCTAATCCAAACCAAAGTTAAAAGATCTCCCTTATCCTCTTCCATCCCTAGCCAAGAGCATTAATGGCTCTTACATGCCATTAATGGCTCTTACATCTCTCTTTATGACTCTTGCATCTCTCTTATAGACTCATCCTCCCTCATTACTCCCTTTGATCAAACCTTATCCCCTCCTCTCACACTCATCCTCCTTGTGACAAGTGTCACTCCCCTATTGGTTCTAAACAAGCACAATCCATGTGCTTCCTTTTGAAAGCATCTTAGCCCTCCCTCACCATTTTTCAATCTTTATATCCTAATCCTTGATTTTACTACCCATTAGCCTATAAATAAATCCCTTCCCTCTCACAATCCATCAATCCCATTCATGTAAACTTATAATGCTATTTTGAGAGCCTAAAAACTACCAAAATACCATCATAATGCTAAAATCCACCCATACCTCCATTGTTGAAACCCTCATCCATGTACACACTTGGAAAATACCCCCCACCCTTTTGAAGCTTGAGCACAATGTGAGCATACATCCACTATCAATCAAGGAAATATCTACATCATCATAGGTTATGCTCAAGGAGCTTACCATTCTTGGTTTGCCTTCTTTTTGGTGATAACCTCAACCTATCATAAGTGTTTACTTATTTGGTTATTGTGAATGCTTTTGTTAGTATTAGTATTCCTTTTACACTAACTAAATTAGGTGATATATTTTGGCATGCTCGATGGGACCCCACATTTGGGTCACTACAATCTCACTTTTTCTTGTTAATGTTTGAACTAACCAATTGACTTTTTGTGTTTGTTTGTGTACGTAGGTGGTTTTAAAATATTCTTTGCAAGCACCAAAATCTCTTATTAGGAATCCCGCTCCCACCCATAGAAGAAAATCTCAACCTAGGAAAAATTTTCCCACATTTTTTTCATGATCCCATGAATGCTAAATCACGAACCTACAGTTGCAGGATCATTACCTAAACCTACAGGAATGCATGCTCACAAAGGTAGGGTCACTCTCTACTCCAAAAAAAACTACAACATGTCATTAAAACACCCCTCTCATTCGTGCTGATTCTATTCTTGTGGGAGCACTTGCCTTTACTAGCGGGATTACTCCTATAGACCCGCGAGAATGCTTGAACCTTTTTGTTGACCAGGATTACCCAATCCTTCACTCCTCTTCGAACTCGTCGACAAATACATCGACGAGAATGCTCCCAAAAAGACTCATAGGATGACCTTTTTGTGAGATCGCCCTATGATTTTTTTCTATAGTCCATTTTTCCATACTTTCACCAATTCTCCTTACTATAATCTAGCTGCTTCTCAGCCTTGTTCCCATGGTAAACCTGTAGGATCACTATTTATGTTTGCAGGATTGCTAGTTTGACTTTGTTTTTGTAGGTATCTGTTAGAGCATAGCACTAATAGGTTTTTGCAAGTTTCCTTAAGTGTTTGATAAAAAATGCATCTCTTAATGCTCTAAAATAAATAATTTTTTCTTTTTCGTGGAATGCATGCCTAGATAGTAGAATGCTTTTTCATTGAATGCTTGGATAGTTTAATTAAACAAATCCACTCTTGAATGTCAAGTACTTAAAACTGAACTAATGCAATGAACACTTCATTTAAAGGTGCAAATGAACATAATGTGCGAACATCTCAATTTTAGTGCTTAAAATGAACTCATAAAATCTTGAATTCCTTAAGGATAAACTCATTCTTATTCCCTCCTTTTCAAAGCTTTCAAATGCAATTTACCTTTTGTTGACTCGATTTCCTTTTGTTGACCATTGCTTTAAAGTTGGAATGAACAATTGAATGCTAAGCTCATGTGTGTCTTCAAAAACTAGTTTGATAGGATACACTAAAGCCTTCAAATAGAAAATGAATCAAGTGTTTGACATGTTTTGAGATTGTGCCCTCTAGCACATCTTTGTCTTCTCTCTTTTTTGGAAATTAAGACCTTAAAGTACATGACACATGTACCGAAAGTTGTTAGCAAGACTATCCACAACAACCTAGGAGTGCTTCTAGCGAGTTCATCCACCTCTGAAAAGTGTGTCCCTTTGGTGAGAAGCTCAAACTGGTAAAAAGTCTAGCTAGTATATAAATAAGGGGAAAGGTAAACTTTCTTGCTCTATCAACAAAGTTTAGGTGGTGTATTTCTGGGGGTAGCTTGAGGTGGGAAAACTTTCCCACGATTTCAACATGTTTGAAATAGATTCTTAAGTGGATCACATATGTAACAACCATTTGTCGAGACTCCACAAACCCATTTACAACCCTATTTTAGTCAATAATTCTTGATTTATCCATGATATGTTAATTCATGGTGCAAGGGAAATAGTATCCCTCAAGATTACTCACCATTGTGTTCCCCTAGTAGAGGCATAAGGCCACTTGGGTTTCATCTCCAAGGGTCATTGTTCCTGTAGAAGGGGAACTTCTATTTGCCATGCCTTGAAGATTCTTTAATGTGTATCATTTGTCAATCGACTCTTCTATTGACTCACCTCTTCTATTAGAGGGACATATTGCACTAGAATTAGGAGACATCAAGTTGTGGGCCATTGAATAGCATATTGCAACAAAAATTTGACCTTAGGGATAAAGAGTGTGTTTGAATTGTCTTATTTGTGCTCAAGACCCATGAAAAACATTAGTAAAAACATACACAGTTTCTATCATTTGTTTGTGTTTCTCAATGTTGCTTTGTCCTTTAAGAAACTATTTGTTCATAATCCATCATGACAAAAAGTTTCCCTCCTTGTTTCAAAAATAGTTGTTGGCAAGTCCATTCACAACAACTTTTGCCTCATTGGTTCAAAGATTTACCTATTTTAGAACTATCCTTGTTACCTATCCTACTTGACCAAAAATAACACATTTTATCTTCAAAAGATTCCCTCCTTGTTGTTTCAAAAATACTTGTTAGCAAGTCCATTCATAATAAATTTTGCCTCATTGGTTCAAAGCTTCACCTTTTTCTATAAATATCCTTGTTACCTATCCTACTTGACCAAAAATAACACTTTTGTCTTCAAAATAGGTCCTCCTTATCGTTGTTCAAAATGATTTTTAGCAAGTTCATTCACAACAAGTTCGAAGCCTAGTTATCCCTACTTTACTACTTTACCATTTTTGGATACTTAGCTATTCCTCAACTGATTTCTGTTTCCAACCCAAGGTTAAAAAGGTATACTTAGCATAGTCATTGCTTATAAAAACCCACAATTGTGATTAAAATCTCTTAGAGTTGTCTCATGTTAGACAAAACCAAGACCAAGTTCAAAAAGGCTAAACTTCCACAAATACTAGTTTACAAGGAAATAGAAGTAGAACACAAAAAACATACCCCCAACCCAAGGATCACCAAACTAGACCAAATTGAGAAAGATGGTGCAAACATTGCATTGCAAACTGATTGGGATTACAAAATTCAAAACCTAACTCTTTGATGAGGTGTCAACCATAGCCTTATCAACAACTCTAGTGTTACTCACTCTGATTAGGTCCTTCTTTTTCCACACACACTTATGCACTTTTCCTTGTCAAATGTTTAGTCTTCCACATAAAACCACTATCCCATTCATGCATTTAAAATAGAATCATCTCCTCCCATTTTGTCATCAACCTTAGGTTTTAAGAAATCCTCCACATATATCATTAAGCCCTAGCACCCTCCACTTTTTATTCTTACAATTAGAAACATTTTTACATCACTTTATTAGTATTTTTTACCTAAAGAAAAATTTCCATCAATCTCACCATCATAGTTATCCTTGAAACTAAGCATTGTCTAGGATAGGTTGTAATTTGTGTCCCACATCACCTTGAGCAAAAGGTTAGGCTACACACTTGGTCCTTCTTTATCTCCCAAAAACATACATACGGCCACCTTAGGGTTTGATATCACCATCACATTTTCATGATCACACTTAAGGGAAAAGCAATCTCCTTCACTTAGTAGCATATCATTTAGGTCCCTAAGGCATCATTAAACACAATCGCACCCACTCTTATTTACATTTTAGGAAATCTATCCACCCTATTCATACTTAGGAAAATCACCTTTTCACATTTCATCCTTAGAGAAGTTATCATTTCATGCCACCCACCACACATTTTGGTAAGAACACAGAAAAAGAAGGATATGGATCCTAGTCATAGTAGTGGAACAACTTGGGCTCAATCATACCGCATAGTTTCCATGACACCATCATATACGCCACCACAAAACCCTAAAGAGACAAGTTCCTCTATAGATATTGATGCTTTCATAAACCAACCTGGCCATGCAACCATTGTTAATGCCATCACAGATCAAAATAAGGAAACCATCATGGAAAATTTCTTAAGGGACAATGTTGGTGCCTTTGAATTTGAATGCCCACCACCTACCAACATTACGGATCCTACCCATCCTCTATTTGGGTGGCAACCACCATCTACAGGGTCATCTGTCCCTCATGATCCTTTCTCTTCACTCAACAATGGGTACCAGCCACCACAGATAGAGCTAACGGACCCAAATATATCCTCAACCCAGGTGACTACTCCCATTCCACAAAATAGCCATCCCATCCTCACTAAACCCTTAGTACACACCACATCTCAAACAAAACCAAGTGTATCATCTACATCTGCTTCCACCATCCATCTCCCCACTTCATAAATCCCACTTTCACTCCTAGTAACACTGCATTTTCCCTTCCATCTCACGACACATCCAATCCATTCACTACTAGAATGCCTCCACTAGGGTCAAATACCTCATATTCCATCCCACCAAAGATCACTATCAATCCATTTCTTACTAGCCAAAGTACTTTAGCTTCATTCCCTTTAGGGCCTTGGAGTGTCAGTACAGCACAAGGGCCTGCCACTAGTCTCCCCTTTAGCACTGCATTCATACCTTAGTCATTCTCATCCTTCACTCCTCAAGTCTATTTGCTACCACCCATGACCAAATATTTTTCTATCCCACCCTTAGACAATAGCAAAATCACCCCTCCACTACAATATCCTAATATGAACACTCTTTCCCACATTAATTACCTTGCCCTTATTAATACTCAATTATTCTCTTGAGTAGGAGCACAAACAACCTATATTGGGAAAAGTACACATTCCCAAAGCATGACCCAAATATTTCCAATATTAACATCTTTTTAGCCACAATCATCATGCTAGTAGCATGCCCAAGGATCCATGCAGAATTATCTAGTAGGGAGAAAACCTCATACTTACCTTCCTCATCCACAATCTACCTAATAGATGCAACAATATGCACAAACTACATTCCAACAACCCATAGCATCCATCCCACCAGTCGTTCAACCTATTTTTTCATAACCATCATACAATAGTTAGGGTTTTCCATATCAACCTTCAACATTTGCTACATATCCCACACTAGGGACACTTGGACTGGGGGCACCTATTGTTGGCATTATATTGTATTTGTCATTAGTGACAACACTTACTTGATTCTAAATTATTACCAAGTTCATCACTTAAGTAGTTCATACCGAGCACTCCTGAAGCTGCCGAGTGAGTGTGCAATCAAGCAGTTCATACTGAGCATTCATGAAGCTACTGAGTGGGTGTGCAGCAAAGCAATATCTACCAAGAATACAGTGTTCACTGAGCTTCATAGTGTTTACTGAGTGATGGAAGTCTAGTGTTTACCGAGTAATGAAAGTGTAGTGCTTACCGAGTGAAAGCAAGGTAAACAAAGGATTCATTTTTTACCGAGTGATACTATATCTACTGAGTCTCCAATGGTTATCGAGTTCCAAGCTACATTGTGTGATTAGTATGGATCGAGCTTCTACTTCTACCGAGTGCATGACGATGCCAAGTAATCCAGTGGATGCCGAGTATCAAAAGTTTACCAAGTCAGCTTGAAGAACTTGAGTTTTCTACTGTTTGGCTGACTCAGTAATATTTTGTTCACTTGTGTTTTGGCTGACCTTGCAATTGTAATTATTGGAATGGTATATATGTAATGTATTATATCATTTACAATGTATGAATGAGAGTATCAAGATAGACATGTAATGTTTTGAGAAGAATGAAAGTGAATTAGCAGCAGAGCAAAGTATTTAGCAAGGTCTACAAGGAGCAGTAAAGATTCATCAGTCACAAGAGGTGATCTATACTTCAAGGATCTAATTAGAAATCAAGTTGTAAGTAAATCGACTATTTCATCCTAATAGGTGAATCAATTTTGTAAATCCTTTAACAGGGTAGACTTAATAGTATTTGTATAAATCTCCTAATAGAGTGCATACTAGCTCAGATTTCCATTCTAGATCTCTTACAAACAAGCCCGCTTTATCATGAGATCCTTAACAGTACTCTCTATGACATAAATGCCATTAAATTTTTGCAACTTGGTCAGCCACATTTCCACATCATGTGCCCTATCCTTCAAAATCTCTCACATCCCAATAGTTGAACCTGATCATATACTACCACTTCACATAACCGTCATGGTTTCTAACTTTGTGGTCAAATGGGTCATGATAGATAATGGATTGACTTTAAATCTATGTACCTTAAAATTCATCAAATAAGAAGGATACACTAAGGAAGATATAATTAATGAGGTAATTACTATCAAAGCATATGACAACTTGGAGTGCACTACTGAAGGAACCATCTTGTTCCCTTTGAGAATCAGTCTAGCCACTCAAGAAATAGTTTGTCATGTAGTTGATCTTAACCTTCCATACATTATCCTCCTTGCCCAACCTTGGATTCATGCCATGAAGGCCATTCCATCCACATACCATCATTTCATCAAATTCTTGCATAACAACACTAAAGTAACCAGTCACATAGATCCTGAACCCTTTTCTTATTGCAATACAATCGAAGCTTCATACACCAACCATTGTCTTGGAACTGAAATTGGCCACACCACAGCTAGTTCCTTTGGCACCTGCCATGATCTAAATACCATTTAGCCTCCACTCTTCCATAGTTAAGATCAACTACCAAGGTTGTGATGAATATAGTCTCATAGACACTTTTGTTGTCGGCGCTCTACCACTTGATCTGTATACTCAAGGGAGCCTGACACATCAAGGGCCAAGGCTAGATACCAACTCTTAACTCAGATAGCTGGGTCCTACCACATTTATTACCAAAGGTATCCTTGATGGAGAGGAAACCACTCTAGACATTAGCACATGGCTATACAAAGAGCCATCTCCAAAAAGTGAAGAACTTCTTGATCACCTTAAACAAGAATACCCATGGTCACATCACTTTGCCACAGAGCAATAATATTATCAAGGAAGTGGTCTAGGGTTTCTCGAATTAGGAATTAGGTAGCCTATAGAAGCATAACAAGAAAAGAAAAAGAAAGGCTTAGGTTACAGACTCTCAACAACTAGGGGCACTACAAAAGAAGGCCATGCCTTCACAAAAATCCAAAATAGTCTCATTGAAGTCAAAGACATTCCTGAGGAAGTAGAAAAGAAATCCTACGATGATATCTTCCTTAATAAAATTATCCTAGGAGCTTCTGTACTCTACCAATTATCCCTAAATCTCATAGACCTCCCACTCACTAACTCCAAACTCATTGATTGGGGCCAACCAAGTGTTGTCCATGTTGAAAAATTATCAATAGAGCACAAAATCCTTCAATTTTAGGTTACTTTGGGGAGGAGGAAATCTCCTTTCACAAAATTAAACTAAAAAATGAAACAAAAAAGCAAAAGAAAGCCATCCTCTGGTGAAATTTTTTCTAGAGAACTATTCAAAACTCCTTTAGAGTGCCATTGAAAAATGAAAAGAAAATAAAGGATGTATCTAATGGCTAAAACCTCTTACAGGCATTCGAAGATGGAGATTTCATCCTTCCCCCATAGGTTCATAGGCCTGCCATATTTTTGGTCTTGATAAAGGAAACTAGACTGATCATGATGGAGAAACAACCAAAGACTAGAATTAACAAACAAGAAAAGGGAAATATTATTATCAATGAAAAATGCCCTATGGGCTTACAATAGTATGATTCTGGAGAAAGAAATCCTCCACATAGTACCTTCTCTCTAACTCCACTAAAAAGTACATTTACAATGCTAGAAAATGTTCTTAAATAAGCCCCAAATGGTTTAAGGTTAGGAATACATTCTAGAATATGCCAATTGACATCCATTGCCAAAATAGGAGGTTCTAGAAATCACATTAGAAGTTAGTGTAAAATTAGAAGAATCCAAAAACGATAGTCCAACTTTTGGGAAGCATAACTTTTGAAATGTAACTCTGATTGACGAACCATTTACATTTTTGAAGAGCTCTCAAATTGTTAGTTCTTTAGAAAATTTCACTCATCCCCCATTTTTTGGCCCCGTATCAGGCCATTTAGTGCCCCATATTTGACTTCAAAGCGCTCTTAGGAGGTCTCTAGGAACCAAAAATTTGCAATAACTTTCTAACCGTGAAGCCTTTTGACCTGATTCTTTTTTTGTAGTGTTTTAAATTACATATATAACCATCCCTCCAATTTACACCCTTTAACTCACCATAATTATGGCTCAATTAGATAGTCCTACTTTTTTTGCATTTACACGTATCCCAAGGTGCTTAAAAACTCTAACTCAGAACACTAATAGTGGAACTGTGAGAGTTGGAACCTTTATTTGACCCAAATGGGTATCTAGAAATGGAAACACATTAAATAGAAACTATTTCTATGCATATTTTTGGGTGATACAGGATTGCCCTTACACCATTGGATGCTCCTGCATTAGACACCTAGGGTAGATTGAAAAGTGACCCTGTTGTCATGCCCAAAATTTACTGAGGTAAAACACAACCAATTTTTTTTTTTTTAAATCCTTACACATAACAATAATGATATAAGATTGATACACATCATTGAATATTCTTATAATTTAAGTCTATGAGCATATTAATGCTAACCACAATCATTATCTAAACTAACTTATTAGAGCTTAATAACTTTCCATGCCTACCTAAACCTTTACCAAATCATTCAATGATTTCTAACCAATATTCTAATTTGATGCCAAACATGTATTGTAATAGACTCAATCTATCCCTTAGGAGGAGCTACACTCTAAGGTTAACCTAATATTTTGGTTTCCACAAAACTAATAAAACTCTAAGAAAAGCATTAATTACTTACCATTTAGATTTTTCCAATAAATTATTTCAATTTAAATTCAAATATAAAATTTCCCAATAACAACTTCATCCTACAAATTAAAAAGAAAATTAATTAACAATTTTATTCTAAGTTTTTTTCCCCTTACTACACATCTCTAATTACATATCAAAAACTAGCACATAACTTCTAACACTCTACTTACTAATCCTAATACTATTCCTTTATTTAAAATAAAACATGCTATAACACCTAGTTAACCTTCTCAAAGGAATCTAAGTCAAGGCTAATCCTTAGTTCAACATTGCAATTTGATATATTGGTTTAATCAATAACCATTTTCCACTATATTCATAACTTGCAAATTTATAAATCAATAAATTCATGAATCAATAATAGAATCAAAAGGAGATAAAACCAATGCCTATCCATCCATTTAACCTTACTACCCAAAAATTAATCTTTAAATCAAGAAATCAAACATTAGTTATTTCAAGCATCCACAAATCTCAAGTTTAACTCTATTCCATTAAGCTTCCTAATGAGGAAGAATTACACTAGATAATTTAGTCATATGATTTTTATTTCTATTCAATTTATATACACGTACTATTTCAATTTTCCACTTACTATAAGGTTATAAAATCTTATCAACCTATTAATATTCCAACCTTTAACTTGCTAACCCACTATGTCCAAAACTTTATTCTTAATTCCCAATCAAAATTTATAGAGAGTCACGTGCCTTTTTCTTAAGCTTTCAAAAGATTTTGATATTACTCTTATCTCTTATCCCCAAATGTGGTCAAGTCTGCATAACTTCTTTCAAAGCATCAAATTGAAAAGTTTGAAATAAGACAAGACAATCAAGAGGTATCCTTGCTTCTAGGGAGGCGTTAATACAAGTGGCTATGACATGGGGGTCCTCCCAAGGCATGATGGTGATTTGTGATGGGGAAGAGTATTTACATACACATTTAAACACCCAATACTAGTTTTACCTTTCCCCAAAAAAGATGGCACCTAAGGGGAGATGATAGTCTTAAGCTCACGTTATCCCATCTTTCCCCATTTGCTTGGACGAAAACTTTAGAGAAGTGGGCACCAAGTTTTGTTTCAATACATGACGTTGCCTTAACCAATGTGCCCTTTTTAAAAAAAAAAATTCTTTTCTTGGCTATTTACTAGCCATCATGGCACCTATGTTAGGAAAGCCCTTACATGGTCAGGTGGATGGGACCTCCAAAAGGTCGCTCAAGCCCTTGTCCACGTACCACGGGCTATGACATGGGTTCTTTTTTTTTTCCCTCTTCCTTAATTTTATTTTAATTTAATGTCCTTGTTTGGTGTTAATAACCAAATTGATTTCTTCATTTACTTTATTCTATGATGCTTATTATTATAATGTAGCATTATTATTATTAGGTTATTTTTTCTTGAGTACTAGCTATGTTTTAGTCTCTTAGGTATTTGTATTATTTTTTTGAGTCTTGTCCTTTAACTGACATTTTATTATTTTAATAGTATCCTACTAACAAGATTCTAAGTATATTCTTGTTGAATAAAATATTAGACTGTAATAGGCATCCATTATATTTCTCATTCCAATACAAATTCCAGAGAGGTAATATGTATCTACAGCAAGTTTCACCAGGAGTTTTATTACATTTCCTCCTATTCTCCATTTGATAGGATATGAGTGTGGGTTTAAATTTGGCTCAACCCAACTATCCTGTTATATACAATTATTGGTTCTATTGGCTCCTCTTGAAATAATAAGTAAATAAAGCTAGAATTCAAGGACTTTTCCATACTATTGACTTAATCTACTACATCAACTTTATAGCTTGCATTTGAACAAGATCCCTTACAAAATTTTGACCAATGTATCCATTATAATGAAACCTTAATGAGAATGCTAGCTTCTTACATGAACAATCACAATCAAATGCATCTTAAATTTGTTATTCTAAGATATAATTATGACTATTCCTTATCATGAAACTATCTCTTCTAAATATAATTATGACTGGTTCTTAACATGAAACTATCTCATATATGACAGAGAAGATAGTCAACTCCTTCTATTCCAATAAACACATAAATATAGTCTTACAATGCATTTAGTTAAGCAAACCTCCAAATTATTTTCTCTGCCCATGAACCCATACATCATAGTGGTACAAATGGAGATTTTCATTTATAGCTCAAAACAAAAGGAACAAGAACACTTTTACAAATACAATATTTGATGCCAAAAAATAATAATATCTCCTTCCAAACAAATGACATGTCCCTTATGCAATCATTCATTGCAACCACATGAACAAAATGGAGAGTTCACCATTATAGCAAAATGACAAGTTTTGTCTTCAAGCAACGTCCATAAGATGGTTATTCCAAGTTGTTTCCATTGCTCCCTTGAGCACCAAATCTGCAAATACATCACAAATAGACAACAAGGACCATGGGTTCTTTCCACCCAACCATAGGTCTCAAAGAGACCACCCCCACGCTAGGGGAACAAGGCTCGAACAAGGTCACACACATACATCACAAATTTTGCATGAAGATGCAACACAAAACACAATCAACACCCTTCCATGGCTTGCACAATGATTCACCATTGGAATAATAAAACGTTGGGTGAAGGTGGGCTCTTCAAGGAGGAGAAATTTTAACATCATAAATATCATATTGCCAATGCATTTTTCCTCTCAAGGCCACCACAACATAAACAACATATTGCCATTGCATTGCCTCTCAAGGCCTTCAAAACAACCATCTTCTCCTCATCCACCCAACCTCCTTGTACCTCCCAAACAACTAGATTGATGGCCATGATGGAGCCCATGCTCCATGATAATAACAACCTCATCATGAGGTAAAAACAAAATTTTCTTTCTCACCTGCAATGTCAAGCCCAACTTATGCCCTTCACCCAAGGCTTCTCTGCCCTCCCAAGGGTGAGTGAAGCCTTCACACCCATAATCACAATCAACACTCACATTCAAACAAGAAACAACAAAAAAACAAATGAAGAACAACAAAACAAAACCAAGAAATGATCTCCAAAAGCAAAAAACACATTTACTTCTTCACAACACAATGAAAAGCTCATAACACAAGATTGACAATGCAATGCATACTCCATTGATAACTTTTCACACTTGCAGATCTTCTTATCCATACTAAAGAACAGGAATAAAAGAACATGTTTTAGTCACCAACCTTGGTCCAAGCTAGGGTAAGGATAGTTGTAGAAGAGCTCCCTTAATCTCCCTCCACAACCTAACTATCTCTAAAATCAGAGAGTTGGTAGACACCCCACTAGTCTAGCCAAGACCCTCTAATAAAGCCTTCCTACTAACTATTTATAGAAAAAACACTAAACCACCTCTTCTTACAAACTTGTCTCTCCTAACTTTTTCTATTTTTGACTTAGTGGGAACATAGATATGACAACTCCAAATTCGAATTGATGGAAGAATGCATGGGTAAAGGGGCTCCCTAGGCTATCTAGGCACTCACATGATCAAAATTAGGTCCCTGACATGATGTGCTATCATATGGGTAACTTATTTTCACCTAAAAGACACTTAGGAACCACCTAATGAACCCTAAAAACCCCAGCCAAGTCCAAATTTGAATTTCCTTTGATTGAGACTCCTCATGGCATTTTTCTATGTGAGGTTAACTTGGGTTCTTTATTGGGGTTAGGTTTAGGTTAGGTTACTTGTTGAAAAACCCTAAATGACATGGCATCTCCACATGGATAACATAAGTGTCAAGTGACACACACAGAATATCACATTACATTAAAATTGACTTATTTTAAAATAATACATGAACTAGGCTACTACACACACATACAATTCACATATATGAAACAAAACACATTACAATGAAGTTTGAATCTTTTCCACTGATTCAACCTTGGCTATGTCATGTTTGTAGTAGTTTGAGCCTTAATTCCCCTTTAAACCCATGGTCAAATTCCTGCACACTAAACTCGAGCATCAGTAGTCCAAGAAAATCATGTAAGCAATAAATACATATGTGAAATAATCATTATCTCATTCAACATTAGACTTGCATATATTTCATCATCTCAAATTAACTTTCCCTTTCTTAATCATTTAAAATATAACCTTCGAAATATTAAAATATCAAAACTTACATATCACATTTGATATTCGAGTTCCATACTTCATTCTTTTTAATTAAATTACTTTTTCTAATAATTTCCATGTAAAATGCTCAAAATACTATAACATCAAACTTTACTTATCATAACATGGTCAATTTAATATTCTGAAGATGTTGAATCTACAACTATTGAATCCCTAGGTATGCAGGTTAGGTCTCAATGCATAAGAAAATTTATCTTTTAACTCTAATTTCCACTTTAAACATTACATTCTTACATTACAAGCATTTCTACCATTCAATTTATATTAAAGAAATGTCAATAGCTTAAAACATGAATGGAAACATTAAATGCATCAATTAGGTCATAATATGCAAAAGTAATTGTGGATCTTCAAAATGCAGATATCAAAATAACATAACCCTACAGTCTCAAAAGTGTATAAATTCATAGGATTAAAATCACTGTAATACAATTATCTCATTGGTACTATGACGGATCAGGTGAGGCCTCACACCTATCACTTTATGGTAGAGGAAAACCCAAATGGGCAACCTCCACTGCTGATATCCAAGTTGAGTCCTCTATTGGTCATCCTTTCCACTTCACCAAGTACTCTTCATATAGCCTATTTCTAGTACTCCTACCCACACGACTATCTAGAATCTCTTCTATCTCCTCCTTCTTAGAAGTAGGAATTGGACATGGTTTCAACATCAACCCCTCATCTTTGCCATCATCATGATATTTTGTTAAGTCTACAATGTTGAAGATTGAAGAAATGTGAATCCCCTCTGGCAACTCCACCTCATGCATTTCTCGAGTCATGTTTCTTCAAAATTTTACAAGGGCCAAATTTCTTCATCTTCAGCTTGTTGTAAGTACCCACTAGAAATAGTTCCTTTTGTAAGTGTACCATAACCATATCCCCTACTTGGAACTCCTTATGTCTCCTCCTTTGATCAGCCCTAGCTTTACACTATTGATTCATCTTGGTAATGTGTGGATGGACCTCCTCATGTAGGCTCTTGATATGTTCAGAAAATTCTTTTGCCTCAGCACTTGTCCTCTCCCCTTGCTCCATCTCCTTCAATTCTGGTGCAGTCCCTGGGCTACTTCCATACACAATTTGGAATGGTGATCTACTAGTACTACTATTTAGAGAGTTATTCTAAGCAAATTCTGCTTGTGGTAGAATCAAATCCCACCCCTTGGGCTTATCTCCCACTAAACACCTTAGAAAATTGCCCAAACTTCTATTTACCACTTTGGTCTATCCATCAGACTGTGGATGATGTGTAGAATTGAACCTTAATTTTTTCCTCAACTTCTTCCATAAAGTCCTCCAGAGATACCCAACAAATTTAGTATCTCTATCGAAAAAAATACTCTTTGGGAGACTGTGTAGTCTCACCACCTCTCTAAATTTTTTTTTGCAATATATACAACATCATGAGTCTTGTGGCATGGAATGAAATGTGCCATCTTGGAGAACTTATCAACCACCACAAATACTGAGTCATTACCCCTTTGTGTCCTCAACAATCCAAGAACAAAATCCATACTTATGTCCTCCCAAGGCTTTGATGGAACATGCAATGGTTGATAAAGTTTAGTAATGTGACTAAATCCTTTGGCTGTTTGACATACTTGACAACTCTGCACAAATTTCTTCACATCTTGTGATATTTGAGGCCAAAAATAATGTTCTCTAAGAATGAAAATGGTCTTGTCTTGACCAAAGTGTCCTACCATTCCCCCACTGTATTTATCTTTGATCAATTTTTCCCTCATGGAACTCCTTGGAATGCATAATTGACTACCCTTGAATAGCATACCATCCTAAATCAAATAATCTAGCCACCTAGTTCTGTCCACAGTAACAGGTTCTTTTCAATCCTTCCATGCTTCAACAAAATAAGGATCCTTAGGGTATAGATTCTTGAGTTCATCAAACCCAACCACTTCAACTTGCATTACTGTAAGCAACAACTATCTCCTAATAAATGTATCTACAACCCTATTAGACCTTCCACTTCTATATTTCAATACAAATGTATAGCTCTGTAATCTACCCACTTCATATGTCTCTGGTTCAATTTACCTTAGCTATTTAGGTACTACAATGCTTGGTGATTAGTATACAAGAAAAATTATTTTGGAAATAAATAATACCTCCATTTCTTTAAGGCCTAAACTATTTCATAGAACTCTTGATCATAAATGGAATACTTCTTCTTTGAATCATTCAAATTTTCACTAAAATATGCAATAGGCTTACCTTCTTGGCTCAATATAGCCCCAATAGCACTACCACTAGCATCACAATCTACCTGGAACACTTTACTAAAATCAAGAAGTGCCAACACTAGTTGTTCTATCACCTTCTTCTTCAACAATTCAAAACTCCTTATAGCTGTTGTAGTCCACTTGAACTTTTTCCTATCCCCTAACACATATGCTACTAAAATTCTTAATGAATTTTTTGTAAAAACTAACTAGACCATGAAATGATCTCACCTTAGTAGCAGACCTTGGAGTAGGCCATTCCAAGATGGCTTTTACCTTCTTTGGATCCATTTTGAGACCTTCAGATGATACAACAAACCCCAAGTAAACTAACTCCTTTTTTACAAAGCTACACTTCTTCAAATTAATCAACATTTTCTCTTCCCTCAACCTTTCAAGGACTCTACAAATGTGCAATAAATGTTCATCCAAAATCTTTCTAAAAATTAAAATATCATCCAAATAGACAATAAAAAATTTCCCAAGAACTTCTTTAGTACCTCATTCATAAGCCGCATGAAGGTGCTTGGCACGTTGGTTAGTTCAAAAGGCATGACTAACCACTCATATAGATCCTCTTTGGTTTTGAATGCAGTCTTCCACTCATCTTCCTCTTGTATCCATATCTGGTGATAACCACTCTTGAGATCTATCTTTGTGAAGTACTAAGCCCTACTCAAACAGTCTATAAGATCATCCATTATTGGAAAAGGGAACTGATACTTGATGGTTATTCTATTTATAGCTCGAGAGTCTGTGCATATTCTCCACTCTCCATCCTTCTTTGGTGTTAGTACTACAAGTACTGCACATAGAATCAAGCTCTCTCCAATCAAACCCTTCTTCAATAGCTCCTAAACTTGTTTGTTTAGCTCCTCAATTTTAGTAGGAGTCATTCTATGAGTAGCCTTGTAAGGCAACCTAGCTCTAGGGATTAAATCTATCTAATGACTGATCTATCTTATTGGTGGCAACCCTTCTGGAACATTATCAAAGATGACATCTCCATACTCACTTAATAGGCTTGAAACTTCAGGTGGAATTTCACCACTACCTTCCTTATCTCTTCTAGGAATAAAAGCATAACACACATACTGATGTTTCATACCATCCAAAAAATTTCTTCCATCAACAAGACATATCCTAGCACTACTACATACCTTTTCACCTTCCTTTATCATGGGTTTTAGTTTGTGGTGAACTCCATCCTTTGTCAAAGAGAATGTATTTGCATGACCTTCATGTACAACATGTCTATCAAATTGCCATGGTCTTCGTAACAATAAATGGCAGACATTCATTGGAATAATACCAGAGAACTTCATCATGGTAACTCCCAATCTTGTACTTCACCAAACACTATTCACTATTTAGGACCTTATGATCATCCTTCACCCAAGAAATTTGATATGGTTGGGGGTGTTTCTCCATTTTGAGCTTTAGCTTAGAGACCATCTCCTCAGACACCAGGTTGTCAGTGCTGCCACTATCAATAATCACATCACAACACTTATCATTGCACTTGCACTTGGTATGAAACAAACTCCTCCTTTGTCTAGGTTCAATCTCACCTCTTAGTAAAACCCTTTCATTTATGAGAACGTCTCCTCTTTTTGCATCCTTAGAATGTGATGACTATGCATCTTCGTCCACATGAGCAACCCTTGCTTGACCATCAACCCTCCTATCTGTCCTTCCTTGTCACTGAGGGCATCCAAAGGAACGATGACCTTCTTCATTGCAATGAAAATAGGTACCATGGAAACCTCCTCTTCCTGATCCTTTTCCATGTCCTCTACCTCTTCCTCTCTGATCTCCAAAGTTTTAATCATGAGAGTGGTTGAAACCCTCATTTCTCTGGTTTTTTCTAGTACCCACATCTTCATTTTTTTTTGGGTTTCATTTCGAGCTCTAGATGACCTACTACCACCCCTTCCTCCTTGACCATGCCCTCTTTTCCTTCCTTCAAACCTTTTATTTAGCTTCTCTTCAACTCATAGGGAAAATTTGTATGCCTCTTCAATGCTAGTCATTCTAACTAGACTTAACTCCTCCTGAATGCTAGGTCGTAACCCACTAAGGTAATGGGAAAACTTCTCCTTATTTGCTTCTACATGCCCTACCCTAATAAGAAGTCTATAAAATTCCTCTGTATATTCCTAGATAGACTTCCCTACTTGCTTTAACCCTTGCATTCTCTTGAACAAATCAAGCTGATAATCAACAGGAATGAACTTCTTCTTTAGTTTGTCCACCATGTGATCCCATCTTGTGATTTTCTCCTTTCCTCTTCTATTTCTTTCCAGCTAAATCTTTTGCCACCAGATTTTGGCATGGCCTTTCATTTTGGCCTTCGCAAACTTAACCCTATTTGGATCCCTAATATCATCATACTCAAAATACTCCTCTTATTTATTGATCTAGTCAATCAACTCATCTAGGTTTAGATTTCCTGAAAACATATCCACATCAAATTAGGTCTTTTTCCAAGCTTAGAAATGGCCCTAAAAACCCTCTCTTCTGCCTGATTAAGGACTTCCCCTTTGCCTTCCCCTTCCTGTCCAATTTCTTCTTCATTTTCTTCCTCACTTTTGTCGCCTGTGGCAATTTTCATTCCTCTATAGATCTCCTCCTACAATGCTTGAACCTACCTCTGGAGGGCTCTAACCTCCTTAGGATTAATAGCTCCAACCCTTCCACCATGCTCTCTTTTTGGAGGCATCTTCTTGACTCAAACCCACAACCACACAGTCCTAGTGCAAATTGCCTCATAGTTGGCACTCTGTCTACACACTTAGGAAAACCTTCTCTGATATGACTTGATGGAGAAATAACCAAAGAATAGAATTAACACACAGAAAAAGGGAAATATTATTATCAGTGAAAAATGCCCTATGGTCTTACAATAGTAAGATTTTGGAGAAAGAAATCCTCCACACAGTACCTTCTCTCTAACTCCACTAAGAACTGCCTTTACAATGCCAGAAAATGTTCTTAGATAAGCCCCAAATAGTTTAGGGTTAGGAATAAATTCTAGAATATGCCAGTTGGCATCCACTGCCAAAATAGAAGGTTCCAGAAATCATGTTAGAAGTCAGTGTAAAATTAGAAGAATCCAGAAATGGTAGTCCAACTTCTGGGAGGCATAACTTTTGAACCATAACTTTGATTGACAAACCGTTTACATTTCTAAAAATCTCTCAAAGTGCTCTATAGTATTATGAATAGCTTCAATTGTCCCCCATTTTTTGGCCCTATATGAGGCCATTTAGTGCCCCATATCTGACTTTAAAGCACTCTTAGGAGGTCTTCAGGAATTGAAAATTTGTAATAACTTTCTAACCGTGAAGCCTTTTGACTTGATTCTTTTTCTGTAGTGTTTTAAATTAGACATATAACCATGCATCCAATTTACACCCTTTAACTCACCATAATTATGGCTCAATTACATAGTCCTACTTTTTCAACACTTACACGTATCCCAAGGTACTTAAAAACTCTAACCCAAAACACTAATAGTGAAACTGTGAGAGTTGGAACCTTTACTTGACCCAAATGGGTATCCATAAATGAAAACACATCAAATAGAAACTATTTGTAAGCATATTTTTGGGTGATATAGGATTGCCCTTACACCACTGGATGCTCTTGCATCAGATCAATATTAGTCTGACCAAGATACCATAGATCACATATATTGTGGCATCTCTAATGCTTGAGTAGGTGGACCTTCTCATAAAATTCCTCTATGAAAATGTTGGTTGCTTTGCATGGTCCTATCAAGACATGACAAGGTTGGACTCCAAGTTATTAGTACACCATTTGGCCGTGGATCCAAAGGCCAAACTTGTCAAGCAAAAGCTCTATAAGATGCACCCCAAATTTGCTTTACTGGTTAAAGAAGAGTTAAAAAAATTTCTAGAGGCAAAGATCATTCACCTGATTGACTATTAAAAAAGGATCTCCAACATGTTTCCTATCATAAAGCCTTCTGGTGATATTAGGATTTGTACAGGTTTTAGGGACCTCAACAAGGCCTGCTCAAAGTATGATTTCCCTTTATCGAACATAGACATGATTTTTGATCTCACCATAGGCCACGAGCTCTTCTCACTCATGGATGGTTTCTTCAGATACAATCATATTCAAATAGCAAAGGAAGACTAGCATAAGACAACATTTACCACCCCTTGGGGGACATTTTGTTATAATATGATACCATTTGGGTTAAAAAATGCCAAGGCAACATATCAACGTGCCATGATGGTCATCTTCCATGACCTTATCCATAAAACTCTGGAGGATTACATGGATGACATTTTAGTCAAATCTCTTCATGCCCTTGATCACTTGTCTCATCTTGAGGAAGTGCTTGATCGATTGGCTAAATACAGTCTCATGCTCAACCCTAATAAATGTGTCTTCGACGTTACCTCGGGAAAGCTCCTAGGATTCATTGTATCACAATGTGGTATTGATATTGATCCTAAGAAGGTCAAGGAAATCATGGATATGGCTCCTCCTAAGGCACTCAGACAACTTCACTCTCTTCAAGGGAAGCTACAATCAGTCAGACAATTCATCTCACAACTTGCTGACAAGTGCTAACCATTTACACATTTACTAAAAAAGGATTAGAATTTTAGGTGGGACCCTATTTGCCAATGCAACTTCAAAATAATCAAGCAATATTTAGCTAATCCACCTATATTGGTTCCTCTAATTGTAGGCTGTCCACTCATACTCTACATTAAAACTACCCCAATAGCACTAGCTACTTTTCTAGCACAACTTGATGACACTGGCAAGGAAAGGGCTATTTACTACATTAGTCATACTCTACTTGGATATAAGCTCAATTATATAACAATGGAAAAGGCTTGCCTAGTTGTGGTATTTTCCACTTAGAAATTATGTCATTACATGTTAAGCCACACTGTGCAACTCATATCCAAAATTGAGCCTTTAAAATATATGTTGTCATGTATGGTGCTTATGGGGTGTTTGGTTAAATGGGTTATGCTTCTCAAAAAATTTGATATCCAATATATTGACCAAAAGGCTGTCAAAGGAGAAGCTATAGTAGATCACTTGGTAGATGCACCTTTGGTTGTACATCACCCCCTAATTATGGAATTTCTAGAAGAGCACCTCTACCTCATAAACAAACAACCCCCTTGGAAATTATATTTTGATGGATCCTACACATCCCATGGCTCTAGTGTCAGCATAATCTTGGTCAAACCTTAGGGAGATTACATTCCTAAATCATTTAAACTATAGTTCCAATGTACTAACAACATCTTAGAGTATAAAGCCCTTATTGTATGGCTCAAGATAGCCATTGAATGTAATGTCATAGAGCTACAAGTATATAGAGATTCACAACTTATTATCATGTAGAATTTGGATGAATATTAGACCAAGGATGATAAGCTACTACCTTACAAAGAATTGGTCAATCAGTTGAAGGAAAATTTTACTCAAATTCAGTTCGTACAGATACCTAGATTGCAAAACAAGGCAACAAATGCCATGGCCACTATTGGTTCCCTTTTGGAAATACTATAGGATGCCACAATATATGAATTCTTAGTTGAGCAATTACACAAGCCTACATATGAGAATGATGAATCAACATGAGTATGCATCTTGGTTGGTCCCCAATCCACATGTTACTATTCAATTCATGCTAACTTACAAAATAGTATCATATCTCCCCACCTCACATGAAACCAATGCCAGAACTTTATTCACAAAGCTTCCTGTTATACTATCAATGCCAGATGCTTATTCACAAAGCTTCCCATATGCATCTTGGTTGGTCCCCAATCCCCATGGTACTATGTAATTAATGATTACCTACAAAATGGTATCATATCTCCCCACCTCACATGAACCCAATGCCATAACCTTATTCACAAAGCTTCCTGTTATACTATCATCACTCAAACCCTATATTGTCATGTTTATCATGATACTCTCTCTTGATGTTTACACCAAAATGAGGCTATGATGGCTCTCAAGGAGGTACATGCTAGACTTTGTGGTGCTCACACAAGTGGAATAGTTCTAGCTAAGAAAATCCTTCAAGCTGAGTATTATTGGCCTACTCTAAAGTGTGATGCATGCGAATTTATGAAATAGTGTCTACCCTGTCAACAACATACTAATCTAATCTGAGCCCAAACTAAAGATCTACAACCTACTGCACTACCATGGCCTTTTTCCTATTGGGGGTTTGACCTTCTTGGTGTTATCGCACCTCTCTCTTCAAAAGGACACAAGTGGATAATCACCACCACTGATTATTTCACTAAGTGGGTGGAAGCAGTCTCCCTTGTCATTGCCATAGGAGTTCAAGTGTCCAAATATATCCTATATCATATCATATGTCACTTTGACATCCCAGCTACCATTTAAACTGACCATGAAGGTAATTTTGAAAATCTCAATATGGAGGAATTGTGTGCTTCCCTTCATATTCATCACCATTTTTCTAGCCCATACTTCCCACAAGCTAATGATTAGGTGGAGGAAACTAATAAAACAATACTCAAAATCTTAGAGAAAGTTGTCAATGATTCTGGCCATGATTGGCATTTATAGATCAACCTTGCCCTATGGGCCTATCGCACCTCATTCCATACATCCATAGGCATAACCCCATATTCCCTAGTTTATAATGCTGAAGTAGTATTACCTATTGAGGTTGAACTCCCATCCTTTTTCATTTCTTTGTGGGGCCAAATATTAGATGAATATTATACAGTGGTTAGACTTACCCAACTCAACTTACTTGATGAAAAAAGGCAATAGGCCTATGACCACCTCATGGTCTACCAAAATTGCCTCAAGTGAAATGTCAACAAGAAGGTCCATCCATGCCAATTTCAAGAGGGAGACATGGTCCTCAAAGAAAACATGAAGGTCTAGGCTAACCAAGAAAAGAAAGGCAAGTTCAAGCCCATATGGCTTGTTCCTTATGTGGTCACAATATCTTTTGGCTAAAGGGCCTACCAACTATCCACACTTGAAGGTGAAGTCTTGAATGATCTCACCAACATCATTCACCTCAAGAAATTGTACACCTAAAAAATTCTCAGTGTATCCTACCCATTTTAAGAGAGAGAAATGTGAAGAGAAAGCAGAAAGGAAAAAAATAGGTAAAGAAAAACAAACGTCCAAAAGTGAAAATTTGGCAATTCAAGCAACTTGGATAGGTACCCTGGTTAAAACCTAGAAATTAGCTGCCAGGTGTACTTAGCCTTTTTATTATCTATCAATGACATACATCTCCCTCGTCACCCCTTCACACTTCATCACCCATCTTTCCATTTTCCAAGGTGTTCCCCATAGTTCCACGTTCACAATCCCAAACTAACTCATGGTGTTTCCTTTCAATATCCATCACTATTAACACCCCACCTAGATCTTGTGTTATATCTATAGTTCATATATATTTCCTATCCTTTTACTCTACCACATGTATCATATCAAGTGTATTTTATCCTTTTACTCTACCACATATATCCCATTAGTTGTAGCTCACCCTTTGTATCATAGTCTTGTAACAACATTAGTATTCTCTGTATCATATCCTTGTTACAATAGTTGTACTTTATGTATCATACCCATGTAGCAATAATTGTATTACAACAATTCTATCTCCTCATCCAGAGCTTTCCCCCTTCATATACATACTCACTATTGTATTCTATCATATGTTCCTGAGTCACCCATCCATTGCATAGTCATGCTTGTACATTTTTGAGTCTTATCAAAAAACCCATGTCACTAGCCAACCATCTATAGGAAAGCATCATTGTCTATTTGTCACTATCCTAAACATACTATTGTGAAGTCCCTACCAAATGCTTTCTTCCTTGTACCTATATTTGGCCCATCAATATCTAGTTATCCTGATCTCTTTGGCAAAAGGTTACTTTATCATATATTTGTTCTTTCTTTTGATCTTTGGTTTTTTCTTATATATTTCAGTAGGTCATTTTTAGGTGATTTAGTTTTTCCCTCCTCATAGTCATCATGGTCTTTAATATCATGATGTGTTTTGATTGGGCAACTCAAATGCATGGTTTTGACCATGATCTTTTTTTGCTTGTGAGTTAGTTAGATATCACGCTTGCATATTCCAAACATTTTTTCATTTGTGATCACATGATGTAGTTGGGAAATATCATTTGCTTGTGAATCACCCAGCATTGTTTCGATGCTGATTTCTCCAAGACTCATGTGTGATGTTGGGGAAATCCTTGCATGCTTATTTAAGTTAGTCCTATGAAATATTGGGAAAAAGGCCTTGAAATTCTTAATAGTCTTGGCAGATCCCTATTATTCCTATATCAAATAAAGTGCTCACACTACATGGTTGTACTTCTTTATGAAGTACCCCATTCTCAAACTTCCAGTATATCCCCTCATTCTAACCATTTTCTCCCATATGAATAATTACATGTTCATATCAAACTCCATGCACATCCATACTCACCCCTTGCTACACATTTTCTTAGAATCCTATCCTCGCTATCCCTACTCCCTTACAACTCTTATCCCCCATGCCCTCACCTTTTCCTATCATCCTGATCTCCTTTTTGAAAGCTCTATGCATGTCCTATTTAAAGTTGTGCATATTGTTCCTGCCCCTTGACCAAGGTCATGACCGATCAGTGATATTCTATACCATTATCCTACACCCCACATCTATTTCCCTATCACTCTACTTCCCTTTCCTATTGTAACCAAAAGTCATCCCTACAACCCTTTTAAAATCATTCTCCTAATTTTTCCCATGCCTATGCTCCCCTCCTCCTTTACATCACCTATCCTTCTTGCCCTTCGGATCCTTCCATCATCAAGATCTTTCAATTCAATTTCCTTATCATCAAACATTGAGCTATCTTCGTTATCCTACTCTTACAAATTCTAAACCCCTAAGCTAAGGTTTCACCATCATCATGTTATGCTCTTTATAATAGGTCGCTATCCTACCCCTAAGTTCACCTATCCTATTTCCTATCATCCCGATTATGAGTTTGTTGGTCAATCATTTTTCAACATAATACTCCTAAGAGTCAATATCTCCTATGTTTTATGTTCATTCTTTATCACAGATCATTATCCTAGTTTAAGTTTTGTTTATCGTATCCCACCATTATAAATTTTCCTATATCTTATTGTTACCATAATTGATTATGTCTATTTGTTGTCTCCCAACATCCTAGAGTACCATGTTGTATTATCATAGATTGTGTTCATTTACCCTTATCATAATTTTGATTTATCTTATCATATTCACCTATCATAGATTCAATTCATTCATTACATGCTAGAATGTTTCTTATGTTTCATCATCATAATCTTTAGTTCACTTATCATGTGTTCTCATCATAACTTTGCATTCAATTATCCCATTTTTTGTGTTCATTTTAATTATGTACCATCATCATAGATATCACATTCATTTTATCTTAGTTTTTGTTCCTTTTAAAAATGAGTCATTATTCTAGTTTATGTTCATTTTATCATCTTTTTTAGCATAATTTAAAGTTTCTTTTTTAGGCTTGCATCCATATTTTTCCCATTTTTTATATATTCACATTTAATCTCTTAGGTTATGTTTTATATATACACATTTATTTCCATCTATCTTTTTCACAACTCCAAACACATCACATCTATCTCCATTTAAATTATTTTCCTAGTTATCATAAACATTATCATAAACACTAGTCTATCAAAACAAATCCCATCATAAAAAATCACATCATATCCAATACTATCAAAAAAACCCTCACCATAACAACACATCATATCTTGCATCACAAATCATCAACACTATTATATCTCATCATCAAAGCACATCATATCCTACATCACAAAATTTCAGCAATATCATATCTCATCATCAAAACACATCATATCCTGCATTACAAAATGTCTACAATATCACATCTCTCATAACACATCACATCCTACATACAAACACATCAGTCTCTCATCTACATCTAATCATATATAAACATCCACATCATAAACATAATCATGAAATCATAAGTCCATACATCCATATCCCACCCCAAAGAATGCTCCAATCTATATATATCTCATCCACAAAGAATAAATGAATAAATCACCCCGTACAAAAATACCACAGTCCATCATAGTCTAGATATACAATATCCATATCATACATATATATACATTGGGTCTGTGCCCACAAAATACATCCACTGATACATCCAAAAAATAATAATAAATAACATAGTATACCCAACATATCATTTGTCTCCCTCACTAGTCACCTCCTCATCTTGTCCATCATCTGTGTCCCTCTCTACCCCTAGCGCTACTAGTGATGGAGGTGGTGGCCTCATCCATCCTCCTCCCACACCTAAGCTCTCTACCTCATCCCTCCATCCCATCCCCCTATCCCACCTTTGGCTTTTCCCTATCCTATGGCTCTACAGTATGCACTGAGACCCACCTATCCTCTTTGATCCCCCATGCTCCATCCACTCTCTCCCCCTCCTCCCTATATACCAATGTGGGTCCCAACTATCATTGATCATGTTGGCCACCTATAATGCTCAATATAATCCAAGGGAACCCCTACATGGTACCTCCCCTGGTAAAAACCTCCTCATAACCTCCTTAGCTCATCCATCCCTCCACCTACTTTCATCTGTGCCCTCAAGGTTGCCACCTCCACCACCAACCTATCCCTCTCTCCTAGATGATGTCCATCTATGCATGTAATTCTTGTCTCTTTATGGTCAACACCTCCAATCTCCCCTCTAATTTCCCACTCTCCACTCATAGTGTCCCTACCTCTATCTCCACCCTCTCTGCCTGGCCCCTTGCTGCATCCCAATCCTGTTTCACCTAATCATGCTCTCTTTGAAGCTGGTCCCTCTCCTTTTGGGTATCCCATAGCAACTAGCTCACTACCTCATGTGTTTATTGGAGTGATGCATATTGGCTCGCTAGTCCATTATCTCCTCCCCCTGTAGACGAGCCACCTCCTCCATTCCCATCTCTTCCACCTACATGCCCCTATGGCCTCTATACCTCCTCTACCCCATGTCCCCTCTCCACTACTAGCCTCTCCTCCTACTTCTCCTATCTCCTCCACCTTTGCCTAACAGACCCCTCCTCCTATGCCACTACCTAAGCTCACTGTCGTAACCCTCTTGCCACATATTTTCCCTATCTAGTTTCTCAAGCTACCTTCCCTACCACCACTATAGCCCTAGTCACCAACACTTAGCCTACCAACTTCAACCGTGAGAACCAATCTTGGTACTCCTATGTGGAGCATGCATTTTTTGCTCTACTGATGCAATCGCACTACTATGGCAATAGCTTTTTCCAAGCTTGAAGTAAACCATCCCTCTACAGTGCTGACCCAAACATTGATACTGGCTCATGTGTGACTCATTGATACTAGTTTGGCTCCCCTAGAGCCACCTACACCCATCCAAACTATTGCAAGGCCCTATCTGGCTTGTACTGCTCAATGATGTACTCTCACTACCCAAAAATGAAACATGGTGAGATGGTATTTAGCAGATACTATCCCTCCTCCACCCATGAACCTAACCCCATTTATGGTCTCCATACCACCGCCTTGATCTCATTTACCTAGACTCATCAGTAGTCCACATCCTCTGAATGATGGTAGGTCAATGAATCTCCCTAGCTATAGGCCATTGGCTCCTCTTCCTACCTATCCCTCCATCCAATCAACCTAAATGCTATGATATGCTACCATGCCTAAACCTATAGTAATGTGGGGAACCCTATTCTCCTCCCCTACTATCTTGCTCCCTGATATACAATCTAATGCAAATCTTGATATAACTCTACTAGCATCAGAGACCCCTAAGCTGCCATAGTTTCCACATCCACTATCCACATGATCATTGGTATCAGTGCCAAAGTGACTCCTATCTCACCTATATCTAGGGCAATATACCCAAATACTAGACCTCATACATAAAAATATATCTGCCTCTCTATAGCTACCCGGTCCAGATGCTCATCCAATGCAAACTACCCCTAATAGTTCTAATATGCTACTCTTGGCCCTACCAGCCTCTACACTGTTGCCTCCTTAGTCATCTCCCTCATTGTCATCACTGGCATCTCTCACATAGGTAATCTAAAGATCCTATACTCATCCTCCAATGTAACTATCATCTCCCCTGTCAATATGTGAAATGTCCCAGTCTTATTGTGCCATTTCTCACATAGGGCCATTACCATTGCCATATAGGTCTGTGTGTGGGGTAGTCTTAGTAGGTACCCTAGGCCAATGGCATCTACCCTTGCCCAGTCCACCAATGTAAGCTACTCTCTGATGCATAGTATGACCACCCATTGCTCGTGTGACACTAACACATCTAGAGACCACTGCACACAAACCGCTCACACATTAGTTTTCATTTTCATATTTTCATTGCATAACTTCTAATTAACCCCCTGTCCCTCTACCCAATCCCTCTTTTACTTGTACTTCTTTCCCTAAAATTCATGTTCCCACCAACACGTTCCAATAAATCTATGCAACTCATGATCTTGTTGAAATAAGTTCTCACAGGATCGTAGTTTGACATTTTGACCTACTAAAAAACCCTAATTACATTCCTACCAACACATTCTCGCAAACCCCTAAACCTAGCAATCCCACTAAAACAAGTTCCTATATGATCACTATTTGACCCTTTGACCTCCCTTTGACCAAAATTTGCATCCCTACAAGAGCATTTTTGTACAACCTAATCCTAGCAATCTTGCAAACACATCTCACCATGAGATCGTATTTGACCTACCCTTACTAGTTAACCCTTAAACCTATTCTCATGTTGACCAATTTCCTATAGCAAGATCATGACCCCACTAAGAAATGTGCATTTTTCCTTATGAGATTGCTATCCCACTACCCTACCCTCACACTCATGAAAGATTTCTATCCAAATTCATGATATCGCAAAATGTGTTTTCCTAGCCCATTTTCAACCCTATCCCAAGCCATTTTTGCAGGATCGTGATCCCCATCGATCCTGCTAGCGATCCTGCCATACCTAAGTCTATGGGATTAATTTTTTGCCATTGTAGAAATGCTAAAATAGACATAACATAAAATTTGAAAGGTTGGTTTTTCAAACCTACCGATTGATCTAGGGTCCACTACACTTGTACTCACTCTACCACATCCACTTGATGCTCTGTTCATCCAAGCAAAACCATCATCTCATCCCACTTAGAGCTCCTAGTAGCAATATCTCCTCATCTATATAAAAGAAAATAACCCTTTCTAGCCCCCTTTAAGCCCCTTATAGACCCCCTTAGGTGCCCTATCTTCCTCTTTGATTCCTCTCATGCCCCCCTTTTCCCCCATCCTTATTTCTTTTTTTACTTTTATTCCCCTTTCCACCCCTTTTTATCCTTCTGTTGTTAGATTGTGGTGATTGATCAGGAAAGTACTATACATACTTCATGATATTTCTATGTTGCATTTGGAGTTGGCATGGATTGATTAGTTATAGGTGCTCATGGATATGTAGAGAGGGTGGTGATGCTGATTTCTCTTGGATCAGAGAAGTATTTTTTGGGACGGTTGATGGTTTCAATAGGAAGTCTAAGGGGTAGTCACTCGATATGGACTTGAGAGGAGATTGTTCTTAGATGAGTCTTGGTTGAAGACTTGGGTATCTTGATGAGCATTCTCATTCCCCACTCTTGGTCTACTCAGTGGTCTACTTGAGAGGTATAGCCCATTGTTTTTTCTCAGGTGCATTATATTTATGCTTGTCTTTCATGGATATGGATCTTAAATTATGGTACATGAGTTAGTTCTGGAGGGTTCATTTGAGAGATGGTTTAGCATTGTTTATCTCCATTTGCATATGTTTTTATGTTGGTTGAGATTGGGAGATGGTTTTATATTGGGAATATTCCTTGGATTAGGAATGGTTATTCCTTGGTTTAGGAATGGTTTATGAGTTTGATCTTCTTGTGAGAGGCTTACATCCATGATTAGTTATATGGTATGGTTTGGGTGTTGTTGAGACTTCTTGTTGGGGTTTATGGAGGAGATCATACTTGCATAGTTTACATCTAGAGGTGTGTGTAGAAGGACATGATACATGTGATGATTTGCATGGTTTCTCTCTTTGGTCTTGGTTATCTTCTTGGATGTTCGATTTCACTTACATTGGATTTCAGATTGGTTAGAGATTATGATCACTAGTTTGTGCTCATGTATGTCATGTGAGAGATGACATGGTTATTCCTTTATCTCTTTCCTCTGTTGGTTATGGAGAATTTAGGAGACTATTGAAGACTTTTTATGAGATTTATTCTTATAGGTTATTTGTTTATGTATTGTGGATGTCCTTGAGACTACATGGATTCACTTCTTTAAGATGTTGTGAGTGGATTCATTATAGATTTGACATTATCTTTTGCAGTGGGAGCTTCTTGGTATATATGTGGCAGGTATTTCTCTTCAGGCTTGTGATTGTAGGTTGTAGATTCAATATGTTGATGATATGAGATTCACTTGGTATATACCTTTGGAGGTATGGATAGTTGGATGGGTTTGGCACTTGCTGTGGGTGCTATTTCAGCTATGGATATATTTTGACAACTACGAATACATGTGATTACCTTTGGATCAGGTTTTTGTGCTTAACATTTTAGTTGGTATAGGATATGATCTTCTAATGTGATAGGTTGGGTGTCTTTCTCTTTGGATGGCTTCTATGTATGTCCAGTGGCAGTGGCATAATAGGAGGTGAAATCATTCATGTTTGAGATACTGGATACTTTGATTTTGTTGTGGGTACCAGGATGGAGCACTTGGTGTACTTTGATCCATGATGGTGGATGTACTGGGAGGGATTGTTCCCTTGTTCATTGATGTGGCTATGGATTGACCCTATGCAATGTATACAACAAGTGGGAGATTGGTATCAAAAGAATATAATCGTTTCCACATAATCCATAATAGATTTGAAATAAACATGAAATTAAAATCCACATGCAAGAGAGTAGACAACATACCCACAAAATGTGACACATATATACCCTAGGAAACCTTCATTGAGGGAAAAAACCCAGCCTCCAAAAGCATCCATCACCATGTATTATTTAGCACAAAATACCATTGCAATACAACCATGGAAGCCTTCATGGCCATAGCCACAAATGAGCAATCTATGTGAACAAGCATGAATTTACACATCCCATGCCATGCTTCCAACCTTCACAAATGTTCCCTTGGCTAACCTGTCAAGCATTGTCCCACTAGACTCTTACCTTTCTCACACTACAACAACTACCCTTGTTGCTGCCTATATAGTAGAAACTCCCACAAAACCACTAAGTGGTATTACATAAACCATGTGCTACCTAACCCACTGACCCCACATTTAATATTGGGCATTTAATTCATTTCCCCAATATTAAATAATTACATAAAATATTATCACAATGTTACAATACAACTCATCAAGAATATTCCATGGGAATATTTACATGTTGCATGTCCATCTAGATACAACATTACATAATAAAATAAAGTAAAATATAACAATATTATGCAATGTGTGCAACACCCATTATCTCAACATCCATGTCCTCCTACTCCCCCTAGCTAACTGAAACTTTTCAAGAAGTTTCCGAGCTTCATGCTCTTTCCTCATCACCTTCTTGAGGGGGCATCACATAGTCCATTCTCTCCTCTTCTACTCAAAACTACTAGGGTAACTATATAGCTTTAAAAGTCTTCTTCACGTGGTTTATATTCAAACTTCTTTGAAATAGTGTTGTTTCAACACTATGTCAAAGAGGGGCAAAATGTAGACACCTAAATATGCTCACATCACTAGGTAATTGTATTTAGTCATCTCCTAGGACATTATTGATTAAATATTTATTATTTAATTAATTAATCATCATCCCCTAGTTAATTAATTAATTTAATTAACTATAGTCCAATTGATAAAATCAAATGATAACCCAAAATCAAATTATCAATTAAATCTCCATTCCTCTATTAAATTAAATATATTCTCAAATATATTTAATTTAATCCCATACCCCCATTTTATTAAATAAATCATTTAATAAACTATCCAAACCCCTAAAACATCCCTAAGGCCTACCTTTATCCCTAATCCTACCCATTCACCCATACTAACCTCACTTAGCTTCCTAACTAACCCATCCCATCAAAGCTAAGCCACTTGCTAGCTAATGCCCTTTCTAAGCTAAGTCTAATCCCCCTCCTAAACATGTGCACAAATTTAAGCAAGGGTTAAGACTTGCTAACCCAAACCAAAGCCAAAAGATCTCCCTTATCCTCTTCCATCCCTATCCAAGAGCATTAATGGCTCTTACATGCCATTAATGGCTCTTACATCTCTCTTACACACTCATCCCCCCTCATTACTCCCTTTGACCAACCCTTAAGACATCGTCTCACACTCATCCTTGTTATGACAAGTGTCACTCCCCTATTGGCTCTAAACAAGCACAATGCATGTGCTTCCTTTTGAAAGCATCTTAGCCCTCCCTCACCATTTTTCAATCTTTTCATCTTGACCCTCCATTTCACTACCTCTTAGCCTATAAATAAATCCCTTCCCTGTCACAATCCATTAACTCCCTTCATGTAAACTTATAATTATATTTTGAGAGCTTAAAAACTACCAAAATACCATCATAATGCTAAAATCCACCCACACCTCCATTATTGAAACCCCCATCCATACACACACTTGGTAAAAACCCCCCACCTTTTTGAAGCTTGAGCACAATGTGAGCATACATCCGCTATCCATTAGAAACATATCTACACCATCGTAGGTTATGCCCAAGGAGCTTATCATTGTTGGTTTGCCTTCCTATTGGTGATAACCTCATCCTATCATAATGTTTACTTATTTGATTATTGTGAATGCTTTTGTTAGTATTAGTATTCCTTTTACACTAACTAAATTAGGTGACACATAGATGACTTAGGGATCCTCATTCTATTTCTCATTTTGATTTTGAATTATTCAAAATAACTATCCATTATAGCTTCAAAATTTTCTCCCAACCTATTAATCAAGTCATTTATTTTCTCGATAGTAGGTTAGATTCTATCCGATGCAACTATTCTAATCATAGGAAATGAATTCTATACATAGAAAAATATACATATTAGAAAACATCAAAGCTTACATGATGTATTTACTTATAGCTTCCATATTTTCTATCAGTTGTTGTAGTTGTGGCTTGGAAAGGTCATAAGCATGATCCTTGACAATTTTGTAGCCCAAATCTACTAAAATGCATGATATGCTATCCAATCTACAAGATTGGTAAAATCTATGTGCTATTACTCGAACTACGAAATTAGTTACAAGATCTTTAATCCCATCAATTGACATCCCTCTACCATTCCAATTTTCTTTGGTTAACTTCTCAATTTCATTTCTTCACTCCTTATGCTCTTTGGTTAATCTAGGGTAGGGTAACTAGTCACTCAGTATATTATAGCATTGTCAATTTTGATTGGTCCTCCCTCTAACCATATCTTCATATCATGGATACAAGTCAAGATGATTTTTATCTATTAAACCTTGAAAACCTATGGGAACTCTAGGGAGCGAGTAAGCCCTTTCTCAATAATGATTTTGATTTCTTCTTTTAATACTCCATTATTGCATAGCTTCTCATAAGTTTCCCTGATCTCAAAGTCTCTAAACTCTCCTACTTTGCATAGATAGAAAGATCTCACATCTTGAATAGTAAACACTTTGGGTAGGAATTGACATCAGGGCACCAATATCATCTTTGGTCTTCTCAACATTTACACTATTCCTAAAATTTAGTGGAGGACATAGGTTATTTCTCAAGATTTGAGCATTGCTATATTTCAACATTGTCCTTACTGATGCCATTTTGATCTTAGGGTTTGAAAAAAAAATGCTTCTACGATATCTTTAGGAAAAAAGTTACTTGACATGAAAATTAACACTTACTATTGTTATCAAGTTTTCCAATGCTCTACTATGATTCACTTGCTTTGACACTAAATTCTCTGTAATTATCTTTAAATCACTTGTGAGCTCTTTAATTTCTTGGTGAATAAAAATGAATGCTAAAAAATGATTAATACCTTCAAATTTCCATTCTATGTCTACAATAAATGCTCTCATACTTGGTTGGTGTATGATAGCTAGCTCAATCTCCATACTTGTTTATAAAAAATGTGTTGTCAATACCATATTTAGCCAATAGCAATTCATTCAGTCAATACATTAACTCAATTGATCACTTGATCCATACTGCAAAGCTTAGTTAGTGTAGACTGTACCACTGATGCTCGGTACACTATGTAGTAAATGATTCTCTTTCACTTTCCTTTCTATGGATTTTTTCTTGATGCATATTTACTTATAAAAATATGAAATTTTAGCACATTTATGTTAGGAACTGATGTAAGATATGTCATTAAATATATATTTCCTACATACCTTCTTCATTCAGTTATTTGTAGTGTGATCACCTAATCCATTGAATTGGGTGATCTCAACTTTTCTTACCCCACTACCTCCAAATTTCACTATTTCTTTCCATGTTCTCTTTATCTCAAAATTTTCTTTGTCTTTGTTAATTCTATTGTTTGGTTTTGGTGCTCTTGTTCTATAGTTCTTATTGATATGTCTAACTTTGAGACAACTAAAACATACTATTTCTCCATTCAACCACTTCTTTTAATTTCCTTTGAAATGTGTCTTAAAGAAATTCTCTAGAATGTGTCCATACTCTTGCAATAGTGAAAATTCTACCATGTATTGTAATCCTAATTGTAGGAATTCCCTTTAACTAATGCATGAACTTTTTTCTTAGATGTCTAGTTGGATTTTTTCTTGAACTTGCACTCATGAGCTCTATGTCCATAGTTTTGATAGTTATAGCAATATCCTTTAAATATAGTGAATAAATCACTTTTCTTTGATTTGAATTCATGTTCTTGATGTCCCACCTTCTTACATTTAGAACAATTACCAATATACTTAGGTTTATAATTTCGCATACCATTCTTTCTCTTGCATATGTTGGCTATGTGTCCAAGTTTTCTATAACGATGACATGTAGGTTTTCCTTTGGATTCTTTATTTCTTCTTTCTACACTCTTTGAGATTCTCCTTCTTTAGTGGATGAAAAATGCTTGTTGTATTGAAGTCCAACTGTATCTCTTGTTGATCTAGGTGATCTCATTAGTTCTTCAAAGTATTTGATAGCCTTACTTGGTTGGTTCATTCCTCTTAGAAGTTCCTTTTCATTGCTCAACTCATTTCTTAGTTGCTCATTTTGTGACCTTTAGTTTGTGATGTCCATGTCCTTTCTATTTTCTTCTTGAGTCATAATTATCAATTGATTTATCATATCCTACTGATTATTTGAGCTTCTGTACCTCAAATGATCTATCTTCAAGTTTGGTTGTCATAGGTCTTATGTCTTCTTCAACTTTTTTCTTTTTTCCTATTATTTTAGATAGTATTACTAATTGAGTTTCTTGTTCTCTCTTGAGTTCTTTTGCCTCTTTTCTTAGAGTATTGTTCTTCTCCAATAGTTCTGCTATTGCTGCATTATTGTTACCAATCTTCCCATTGTCAAGTAGTCCTTCTATGTCTACTTCTTATAGTGTGTCATTTTTTTGAATTTTAGTCTCTTTCATTTTTCTTAGTGATTTCCTTAACTCTTCTCTTGCTCCTTCAATTTAGTGCAATATGATTTGGATTTCAATCATCTAATTTTCTATTATTTTCCCAACTTGTATTCCTCCATCGCGAAGATTTGATCCTCTCAAGCTATCAGGCTTCTTCCAAGAGAACTACACTCTAATACCAACTATTGGAAGGATTTAATGGGAAAGAAGATACTGAGAGGTAGTGGCAGGGGGTGGTGGTGGGGGGGGGGGGGGGGGGGGGGGGGGGGGTGGGTGTGGTGAATCTAGATCTTAAACTTTTACTTACAAAACCAAATTACTATATTCACACCTAATTCATCTCATACCTTAGATATAAGATTAAAATTGTAATGTTGAAAATATAACATTCATAAAATATTCAACACATAACACAAATGACTTCGTAACCTAGAAGCACTTGAATGTGAAGGTAAAACTGGGGTAGGTATAGAAGCCACAAATCTTCATTGTTTCAACAATAAAATTAACATGTTAGGGTTAAAAAGGGTATGTGCAGGATCATGGTGTGCCAAAAAGTGGCGATGTGAAAAAAAGAGAGTTTGAAGACGCCTAAAAGAACTTCAAAATCCGCTCTGACTTTTTTTTACCTATCTAGGAACCAAACTTGGAAGGTTAAGCTGAGCCTTATTGAATATCCGATATCATATTGGATATCCGATACGACATCGGATATCCGATTTGATATCGGATATCTGATTTTAGATCCAATATCTGACTAATAATTAAAATCATATAATAGTATGATATATTATTTAATATTATTATTATTGATATAAAATAATAATAATAATATCAAATAATATATCATACTATTATATTATAATAATAATATTATTATTTAATATTATTATTATAATAATTATTATACTATAATATTATTATAATTATTATTATACTATAATATAATAATAATATTATTATAATAATTATTATACTATAATATAATAATAATAATATTATTATATTATAATCGTATAATATTATACTATAATAATATTATAATAACATATTATATTATAATAATATAATATAATATTTCATATATTATAATATATAGTAATGTAATATAATATATATAATATAATATAATAATAAAAAGTAATATCTTATAATATAATATATAATAAAAAAGTATAATATATTATAAATTATAATAATATAGTATAATAATAATATTTTATATTATAATATATAGTAAATTAATATAATAAATATAAAATGTAATATATATGTTATATTATATATATTGTCATATCAGATATCCGATACTTGTTGCATGGATTAAACACAAAACCACAGACCCGCGACCCTTATTTTCATGTGAATTTGGGCCAATCGGATCGGATATTAGATACCAAATCAGATATCAGATATCAGGTATGTTCCCCCCCCCCTCGACTCATTTTTAACCTAAATTTAATAGATTTTAACATGATTTTGTTTGTTTTAGTTGAATCTAGTGTTTTTTTGACAAAAATGGTTAAAATTTAGATTTTTTTTTAATATATATTACGTTTTGCAATTCAATAGGAATGGCTGATCAAAATGATGACACTGAGGCAGGGAATAATATTCCTCGCAATCCACCACCAAATGATCCAGTATCCCCACAAAACCATCCACCAAATGATCCTCTACCTCCTCAAAACCCTCCTCAAATCGAGGATTTGATATATGAAAATCTCACTGAGTTGAGAGGTTTGCATAGAACATACAATAATGTACCTGCACTAGCTCCTATGTTATCCACGTTAAACACCATAGTGGATAACATTGGAAACCCTTACAAACCAACAAAATGCCGCTCTTCGTTGGCATGATGAAATGCACCAGATGTTTGATGATGGTTTGGATTATGATGAGGTTGTGGCCCTCAACATAACCAAAGACAATTTGGCAAGCCTTTTTGCTAACCCAAAAATGGGTATACCAGTTGACCCAAAAAAAACTAAACTATCAATTAAATGGTGCACAAATGATGCCATACGTGCAAATTTTTGGGACTGTTGGTGGATGGTCTTTGATATCCCTCCACATGGCAATTTAGACATACCATTTCATTTCCTTAGAAAATTATATGCAAAATTTGTGTTGAAACTTAAAGTGAACTATTGGAGCATGAAGCCCAACATGGGCTTAGGACTAGGAGCTCCTCAGGATAGAACCTCTTCCCAGCAGAAGAAACTTGGCACTTTTGTCCCCCCCTAATATCTTCCCCCCCTCCTCGAGTGCATCATCTAGATATTATGGCAGAGGCTAGCTCTCAGACCATCAGATCCATTCATAGGCTGAGTAGCCTAATGATATCTCAGGCTAGGTCAGTCCTGCCTCCTCGTGTTGATGATGTTGGTGCCAGTTCATCATCGGCTAGCTCATCACATGTTTGTGTACCTCACACTTGCATTACATGCAAGAATATTTGCCTGGGTCCCATAGGTGATCTTCCTGAGTATCATTTTGTATTCGACGAGGATACACCAGATGCACGTGCAGAGGCTATAGACCCTGATGCGAGAGAGGAGGGGAATGCAAAGGCATGGACTCCTTCGGTGTCAGTACATGTATACATTTTTTTGTTATGACATATGTGATTTAAAGTTAATATTTATAATAGAGTAATTTTAATTTTTAAGCCATACTGACTTTTACATGTATGTGATCTTCATTCATGTTTAGTTGATGACCGAGGAGGAGCTCAGACAGATAGATGATGCTACACTCTCGGCCATTTCATTTGGCCTTGAGACATCTATGGTACATTATGTTGTGTTCACATTTATTTTTTCTATTTGATATTGTAGCATATATGGTTGCTAATCTTTCTTTTATCTTGCAGATACCACCTGCCCCGGGGGGACAAAGTGCGGAGGGTGAGCCAGCATGCATTGACAAAGGAAAGGTAATTAGATGTTTTCTAATTGATTAAATATTTATGCATTCTTGTAAAATGTTTGTGGTAATCTCATTTAATTATATTCTTTATTGTATATAGGGTGTGGCTACTGGCGATGAGCCTATACAGATTCGGCGTCCTAGATCATCAGGGATTTTCATTCGCACAGAGAGCCCCATTGTATGTATAAGTATCATTTTTTTTTTTTCTTAATTGATGCAGAGGAAAGTATGATTGTTGTTCTATACAATTTCTATGATTTTTTTCGTACCAATAATGATTCATGTCTTGCATATGCTCATTACAACTTAAATAGGCTTATATGCACCTGTCCAAAAAACCAAGTTGGTTACAGAGGTTTATTTAATCAAACAAATACCAAATTACTACTTTCCCTCCAAAACTAATATGACCATTTGAATTTGAAATTCAAATTTCAAACTATAGTTTTTATGCATTCCCTAGCTTTCTAAACTATTCCATTGACTCAAAATTGGTCATATGGATTTATTAAATGCAACTAAGTAAATTTCCAGAAAATTGAAGTTTTTATTGTTTTTTCTCCAAACCACCATACACTCTGATCTCCCCCTTTCAACTGAGATCACATATGACATATATAAAGGTCTACATGATCGTTGGAACAACCATATAGGCGTTCCCAACCATTAAAACAAACAACCACATTTTGCTAATACTTTTTAGACTCTAAATACCCTATTCTAAGGCCTTTTGGTCCCATGGAGTCACTTGGTTTATAACCACACCAAAATGCTTGTGGGCCTTACATGTGCCTTTATTAAAAAACATAGACCAACTTGTAAAATATGGACCAAACCTTTATTCCAACTTCCTAATCTACTTGAATCCTCGCTTTCATGGAGTGGCAAGGTGTTCGGCAACAGAGATACTTGTTCCCCCCTGCGACATACGTTAGGTGCTCTGCACCACCTTTCCTCTCTCTCATTCTGAACACTAGTCCACCAAGTGAGTGATGTTCCTCTCAGTCTTGCTGTTGCTACTTTTACCTTCTTATCTGCCTCTATGTCTTCAAGATCAAAGTAGTTCTCAAGGGCCTCTATCCACCCTAGCACTTCTTCACTATCCATTTTACCCTGGTATATTGGAAAATCAATATGGTTCTTCCCACCATCACCTTGTATTGCCTTAATGATTCTCATAAATCTCCTTTCTTCAGGATCATCTATTGTCTCATGCTCTTGCCTTGCATTATCAACCTCTTCTTCTTCATGGTTCTCTCCATGATTTCTTCCTCTAACCTCTTCTCCTCTAGGTTCTTGCCTTTCCTTTTCTAAGGATTCTATCCTTGCAATAAGCTTCAGCCTCTCTCTTCTCATCTGTCTTTCTTCCCTCACTCTAGATGCTTCAAGTTCTCTCCTCTCTCTTTTCTCTTTTCCCAACTCTTCTCTCAATTCTTCAAGTTCTCTAGCCATTTGATTTTTAGGAGGCATTTTGACAACAATTTTTCTTCCTTCCCAAGGGACAACTCAATGATTCTCTTTCTTTCCTCACCAAGAAATCTCTGGACACCACTTATGTACCTTTCAACTCTGCGACACACAAGGAGGAGTTAGACACACCAAGGCTTCAACAAAGGGACCAACACACTAAGTATTTTCAAGATTATGGGTCTTGGTCACACTCCTAAACACCCAAACTTCAAAACCCTCCTTAAAATGGCTTAAAAACTAGGGCCTGCTTGTTCAAACCCCAAAACTCAATTCTAGAACGTTTTGACTTGTCTAATGACAAGATATGATCATGAAAACCTACATGAACCTATCAAATGACTCATCTACCATATGAAATCCTAAAATCCTATCTCATGCCCAATTACAACTTTTTGACATATGAGTCCAACATTATAACTTTGTATGCTTCCATGAGCCATAATTGGTGCAAGGATTGCCCAATTGACTTCAAGAGATGTTCCATGACCTCTGTAATGCCTTGGATCTTCAATGTTCCTGTGATGAGCATGGGATGCTCTTGCATCACTTATCTTCATAAATAAATTCAAAACTAATTTTCGTGATATTAACAACTACTATTTTCTATCTCATAGGAGACTCCTAGTGCACATGAGGTTCGACGAGACAGTTATGTAGATTTGATGACGCGGCTACTCACTCCTAAGGAGGAGCCTACAATAGTAAGTTGTAGTTTGAATTCATGATTAAATATGTTATAAATTTAGCATGCTATGAATTATAATGTTATAGTTTAAATTGTAGATTCATCTGACAAGGTATTTGAACATATACAACCCACAATCACAGAGGTACCAGCATTGTTGAGGGCATACGAGAGGACTCCTAACTAGCATAGGAGGTCGACGAGAGAGGTATTTATTATGAAAATTTGATAGTATTAATCTCCAATACGGAAAATATCATTATGCATTTGAGTAATTCAATGTTAGATACGTAGAATCATATAAATTTAGTAGTCTAACTTTGGGTTTTCCTTTTTTGTTTATGTAGGAGGCATCCGATCCACCTAGTGCAGCGAAGAGGCTACATTTTGATCATCCACCAGCACCCTAGGATAGTATAGTTTTTGTAGGATGCATCATGAGACATTTTGAGATGGCATATGCCACATTGTATACAGAAACATTGATATTATACACATTCTGATGGCAGGATCAACCACATTTTGTATATGGATCTATGTATTTTGATATATATATATATATTTGAGTACTTTGTCTATGGATACATGATCTTTGATATATATTTGTGTAAAATTTTGTCTATGGATACATGTATTTTGATATATATTTTTGTCATTTACGTGCACAATGATATACATATTAATTTAGTATCTAGTATTGTTCAATTTATCATGGATCATGTGTCATGCCCTAAATTTTACTAGTAAAAATACAACAATTTTTTATTTTTTTTGTAGCTTATGAAGTCGCATAAGAAATTACATATTGTAAAACAAGGTTATCATTGAATAGGAGTTCAAGACTCATGTGAATAGTGTGAAGGTGTTAACATTTTAGTCACAGGTGGTTTTCAAATAGATTGGATGACAGTCTAGTTCAAGTTAGCGTCATGAGTCAAACAAGAAAGTTCAAGATACAACACTCATAAATTAGTGAGGTAATTCATATCCTAACAAGCCTCTGATACTAATATTCTATTAGGGTCTGTCGGTTGTATCATATGGACTAGGTCGTGATTCTAGCATGTAAGGGAAGGGGATCAGAATTACTTATTATCCTCATTACCAATGTACACACATTCATTAATCATTACAATATATATTAATGTGACAATTACTATGTTACTATATCCTCATTATCTATCAACATTGCTTCCTCACCAAACTAGCACTCACTACAGTTTTCTAAACACAAAAATTACTATTTCAATACATAAATTAAACTCACTCTAACAAAAGACAATTACTAACTATCTAGCTCATCAACTACTAACTAATCTAGCTACATTTCCATGCTTTTACATTTACTATTTTAATTACTATAATTACTATACTATTACATTTACTTTTTACATTAAATTACATCTAACTATTCACCATAAGCTCACTTTCTCACTATCAATATTATTATTATCAAAGCATGTTAAGATTCAAAGTAGTTTCATAGTACGAATTAGTAAGCACATAAAATGAGGAACTCTTAGTAAGTCTAAGGGCCAATGCAAAGTACTTAACTCAATAATAATTCACGATCTGTATTTAAACACATCCTACTACACCATCGTATTGAGTGTGTCAATTTAAATTTGTTAGATGAATTGTTTATGCAAGGATTAGGTGCAAGTGTATAAATAAGGTTTGTATATAACATACCTTGTCGTTCTGACATATATGTATCAATGTATCAATGTGCTTTATTGACTAGATAAAACTAGATTTGAGTTATTATTTTAATCCACCATCCATCCTTATCCTTGATTCTCCAATCCCATCATCCCGACAACTTACTTCATATTAAAACCCTATTATATATACATCCAATCAATCTTGGCTTTTATTTTATTTTTGAGTTAAATATTTAAATTTGTCATATTCTCTAACATGCACACTAATATGCCTTTATTTATTTAATTACTAATTTATTATTTGAGTGTTGGATGCGACTTAGAGGTCACAAGATTGTAATGTGTACCATTCTATCACTTAAAAAATATATTAGTCTAGGACACTCATTAGTCTCTATATGCTATTATTATTTTTATTTTTATTGGATAACAGTCTAGAATCTGAGAATATTCTTTAATATTTTATTGCTCTGTATTAAGGAAGGGATTTATTTGCCTTTACCATACATTTTCTAGAGAGGAAAATGCATGCCTACAACAATGTATCTCATAGATTTTATTATGTCTTCTCTTACAACAAACTTCATTTTGTTATATCATAAAATTAATTTGATGATTTTCTTGCTTAAAATTGCATTAAGCTTGGTAATTAAAATCAATGTTATCCATGCATGTGATATGAACATAAAAATTTCCTTCCAAATTATTGAGTGCACAACAAGATTGTAAGCAATCTACTAAGTTTTAAATTTATACAATCAATGGTATCACATAACATCTATGGATTGTTATTATCAACTAGTCATTTACAATACCACAAGGAGAAAACTTTCTTTCACATTTTCAAATGATAACAATGATGTCAAAGCAAATCTATGACTCGTACCAATGCTTTCATAACAATATAAACTCCAAATGAAACATGCATATACAACCTTATCAATTATTTCTTCTACACATACATTAGGTAACAATGATACAATCTCCTTCCATCACAATGGGGCAACATAAGGGACTTTTCAAAATCATAAGGAACATGTACATTGAAAGATATGGACAATGAGTAGCATGAACATTGTCCAACATGATCGTTGAGAACATGAACAAGCTGGTGAATCCTCCTTCACAAATGAGGGCAAAATGTCAGGTTTTCTCATCCAACATCAATCTGCAAGATGATCATTCCAATCCATTTCCATTGCTCCCTTGGACACAAATCTGCATATGCAACACAACAAAATAACAAGGACCATGGGTGCTTTCCACCCAACCATAGGCCTCAAAGAGACCACCCCCGCGCTAGGGAACAAGGCTCAAACTGGGATACACATACAATCTTTCAATGCATAAACATTACATTTCAAACTTGAACAATTTCCCCCCAAGACTATTTCACAATGGCTTCACAGATGGAACCATAAACATAGGGTGAAGGTGTGTTCTAAAATGGAGACTTGCCATACCAAACCATATTTGCAATAAACAATTTTCATGCCCTCTTAGGGCTATCATAAATGAACCATTTAATGCCCTCTCGAATCCTCCACATTTCCTCCTCCAAACCCACTACCATCAGCTATAACTCCTCAAACTTCCTTTCTACACCATACTTTCCTTATCACCCCTAGCGAGATATGAAATGTTATGGCATACAATGGAGCCCATACGCCAAGGTTCTTAATACATTTTTCGAACCCAAGTTAAGCCCTTCACCCTGGACTTCTCTTCCCTTCCCACAAGGGTGAGTGTAAGTCCCATGCCCATTACAATACTAAAGCACAAAACAAGAAAACAAAGCCAAGTAGAAATAAAACAAGAAATTTTCAAGAGCACATCACATTTTCACAACACAATATCAACACCCATAATACAACAAGGAAATAGATGAAATCCAAACCTCATACTCACAATATTCCACACAATACAACAAGATGCACAATGGTGTCACACTAATCTACATGGAATGAACACCATTGAAGCACTCACATGAATGCTACTCCACAATGCAATGCAATGCATACTCCATTGATAAACTCCACACTTCCATATTTTCTTAACCATTCTAAAAGAAATAAATGGAAAAGAAGCAAGTTTGAGATACCAACCTTGGTCCAAGCTAGGGTAAGGATAGTTGTAGTAGAGCTCCCCTAATCTCCCTCCAAAACCTACGTGTCTCTAAAATTAGAGAGTGGGCAAACACCCCACTAGTTTGGCCAAGACCCTCTAATAAAGCCTTCTCACTAACTTATTTTAGCAAAAACACTAAGCCACTCCATCCTTATGAACTTGTCTCCTCTAACAGTTCATCGATAGCCCTCATGAGCTCTGAGTTATGACCCTTGAAGGATCGACCTCAAAATGCACTTAGAGCACCTTGAAGACTCCTCGGTACGGGGTGGCCGCAAATGATGGATGGTATTCGTGGCCAGAACAAGGGTGTGACTAGGGTTCACCCGCCCATCTGGAGCTAATGGCACTAACGATTCAATGCCAAGATCAGCAGTTTCAAAGTGAAGTTGTGGTGCACCTATGAATTGAGGCACACTACAAGTTTTAGCATCGGGCGAGATCGCTGTGCTGAATCCAAATAGAAAGTGATCTCTCAAAAATGAGATAGGTTATTTTAGGCCTCATGATCACCATCCTGTAGCATTTGATAGTTCATCGATAGCCCTCACGATCTTTGAGTTATGACCCTCGAAAGATCAACCTCCAAATGCACTTAGAGCACCTTAGAGACTCCTCGGTACGGGGTGGCCGCAAATGATGGATGGTCTTCGTGGCCAAAAAAAGGGTGTGACTAGGGTTCACCCGCCCATCCAGAGCTAATGGCACTGACAATTCGATGCCAAGATCAGCGGTTTCAAAGTTACGCAGTAGTGCACCTATGAACTGAGGCATACTGCGAGTTTTGGCATCGAGCGAGATCGCTGTGCTGAATCCAAACGGAATGTGATCTCTCAAAAATGAGATAGGTTATTTTAGGCCTCAGGATCACCGTCCTGTAGCATTTGACAGTTCATCGATAGCCCTCACGAGCTCTGAGTTAAGACCCTCGAAAGATCGACCTCCAAATGCACTTAGAGCACCTTAGACCCCTAGGGACATATGTCGTCGTTTAACGGGTCAAAGGGGGTCATAGGTCACCCTATGACCCTTTTTGACCCATATGAACGATTCAAATATGTTCCTAGGGGATGTCATCATTTAATGGGTCAAAGGGGGTCATAGGTCACCCTATGACCCCCTTTGACCCACATGAACGATTCGAATATGTCCCTAAGGGTCCGAGGACCCCTAGGGACATATGTCATCATTTAATGGGTAAAAAAGGATCATAGGTCACCCTATGACCCCCTTTGACCCATATTACTCATTCGAATATGTCCCTAGGGGTCCTAGGACCCCTAAAGACATATATCGTCGTTTAACGGGTCAAAGGGGGTCATAGGTCACCCTATGACATCTTTTGACCTATATGAACGATTCGACTATGTCCCTAGGGGTCCTACGACCCCTAGAGACATATGTCATCGTTTAATGGGTCAAAGAGGGTCATAGGTCACCCTATGACACCCTTTGACCCATATTACCCATTCGAATATGTCCCTAGGGGTCCTAGGACCCCTAGAGACATATATCATCGTTTAATGGGTCAAAGGGGGTCATAGGTCACCCTATAACCTCCTTTGACCCATATGAATGATTCAACTATGTCCCTAGGGGTCCTAGGACCCATTGGGACATATGTCATCATTTAATGGGTCAAAGAGGGTCATAGGTCACCTTATGATCCCCTTTGAATCATATGAACGATTCAAATATGTCCCTAGGGGTCCTAGGACTCCTAGGGACATATGTCATTGTTTAATGGGTCAAAGGGGGTCATAGGTCACCCTATGACTCCCTTTGACCCATATGAACGATTCAACTATGTCCTTGGGGGTCCTAGGACTCCTAGGGACATATGTCATCATTTAATGGGTCAAAAGGTGTCATAGGTCACCCTATGACCCCCTTTGACCCATATGAACGATTCGACTATGTCCCTAGGGGTCCTAGGACCCTTAGGGACATATGTCGCCGTTTAATGGGTCAAAGAGGGTCATAGGTCACCCTATGATCCCATTTGACCCATATGAACAATTCGAATATGTCCCTAGGGTTCCGAGGACCCCTACGAACATATGTCATCGTTTAATGGGTCAACAAGGGTCATAGGTTACCTTATGACCCCATTTGACTCATATTACCCATTCGAATATGTCCCTAGGGGTCCTAGGACCCTTAGGGACATATGTCGTCGTTTAATGGGTCAAAGGGGGTCATAGGTCACCTTATGACCCCCTTTGACCCACATGAACGATTCAAATATGTCCCTAGGGGTCCTAGGGACATATGTCATTGTTTAATGGGTCAAAAGGGGGTCATAGGTCACCCTATGACCCCCTTTGACACATATGAATGATTCGAATATGTCCTTAGGGGTCCAAGGACCCCTAGGGACATATGTCATCATTTAATGGGTCAAAGAGGGTCATAGGTCACCCTATGACCCCCTTTGACCCATATTACCTATTCGAATATATATGTCATCATTTAATGGGTCAAAGAGGGTCATAGGTCAACCTATGACCCCTTTAGGTCACCCTATGACCCCCTTTGACCCATATTACCCATTCGAATATGTCCCTAGGGGTCCTAAGACCCCTAGAGACATATCATCATTTAATGGGTCAGAGAGGGTCATAGGTCACCCTATGACCCCCTTTGACCCATATTACCCATTCGAATATGTCCCTAGGGGTCCTAGGACCCCTAGAGACATATATCGTCATTTAATGGGTCAAGAGGGTCATAGGTCATCCTATAACCCCCTTTGAGCCATATGAATGATTCGAATATGTCTCTAGGGGTCCTAAGACCCCTAGGGATATATGTCGTCGTTTAATGGGTCAAAGAGGGTCATAGGTTATCTTATGACCCCATTTGACCTATATTATCCATTCGAATATGTCCCTAGGGGTCCTAGGACCCCTAAGGACATATGTTGTCGTTTAATGGGTCAAAGGAGGTCATAGGGTGACCTATGACCCCCTTTGACCCATATGAACGATTCAAATATGTCCCTAGGGGTCCTAGGACCCCTAAGGACATATGTCATCGTTTACTGGGTCAAAGGGGGTCAAAGGACCCCCTTTGACCCATATGAACGATTCAAATATGTCTCTAGGGGTCCTAAAACCCTTAGGGACATATGTCATCGTTTAATGGGTCAAAGGGGGTCATAGGTCACCCTTTGACCCCCTTTGACCCATATGAATGATTCAAATATGTCCCTAGGGGTCCGAGGACCCCTAGGGACATATGTCATCATTTAATGGGTCAAAGAGGGTCATAGGTTACCCTATGACTCTATTTGACCCATATTACCCATTCGAATATGTCCCTACAGGTCCTAGGACCCTTAGGGACATATGTCGTCATTTAATGGGTCAAATGGGGTCCCATATGAACGATTCAAATATGTCCCAAGGAGTCTTAGGACCCCTAGGGACATATGTCATCGTTTAATGGGTCAAAAGGGGTCATAGGTCACCCTATGACCCCCTTTGACCCATATGAACGATTCGAATATGTCCCTAGGGGTCCGAAGACCCCTAGGGACATATATCATCGTTTAATGAGTCAAAGAGGGTCATAGGTCACCCTATGACCCCCTTTGACCCATATTACCCATTCGAATATGTCCTTAAGAGTCTGAGGACCTCTAGGGACATATGTCATCATTTAATGGGTCAAAGAGGGTCATAGGTCACCCTATGACCTCCTTTGACCCATATTACCTATTTGAATATGTCCTTATGGGTCCTAGGACCTTTAGAGACATATATCGTCGTTTAATGGGTTAGAGAGGGTCATAGGTCACCCTATGACCCCCTTTGACCCATATTACCCATTCAAATATGTCCCTAGGGGTCTTAGGACCCCTAGAGACATATATCGTCGTTTAATGGGTCAAAGAGGGTCATAGGTCACCCTATGACTCCCTTTGACCCATATGAACGATTCGACTATGTCCCTAGGGGTCATAGGACCCATAGGGACATATGTCATCGTTTAATGGGTCAAAGGGGGTCATAGTTCACCCTATGACCTCTTTTGACTCATATGAATGATTGGAATATGTCCCTATGGGTCCTAGGACCCCTAGGGACATATGTCATCGTTTAATGGGTCAAAGAGGGTCGTAGGTCACCCTATGACCCCTTTTGACCCATATTATCCATTCAAATATGTCTCTAGGGGTCCTAGGACCCCTAGGGACATATGTCATCATTTAATGGATCAAAAGGGGTCATAGGTCACCCTATGACCCCCTTTGACCCATATGAATGATTTGACTATGTCCCTAGGGGTCCTAGGACCCTGAGGGACATATGTCATCATTTAATGGATCAAAGGGTGTCATAGGTCACCCTATGACCCCCTTTGACTCATATGAACGATTCGACTATGTCCTTAGGGGTCCTAGGACCCCTAGAGACATATGTCATCATTTAATGGGTCAAAGAGGGTCATAGGGTGACCTATGACCCCCTTTGACTCATATTAGCCATTCGAATATGTCCCTAGGGGTCCGAAGATCCCTAGGGACATTTGTCATCATTTAATGGGTCAAAAAGGGTCATAGGTCACCCTATGACTCCCTTTGACCCATATTACCCATTCGAATATGTCCCTAGGGGTCCTAGGACCTCTAGAGACATACATCGTCGTTTAATGGGTCAGAGAGGGTCATAGGTCACCCTATGACCCCATTTGACCCATATTACCCATTCGAATATGTCCCTAAGGGTCCTAGGATCCCTAGAGATATATATCGTCATTTAATGGGTCAAAGAGGGTCATAGCTCACCCTATGACCCCCTTTGATCCATATGAATGATTCGAATATTACCCTAGGGCTCCTAAGACCCCTAGGGACATATGTCGTCGTTTAATGAGTCAAAGGGGGTCATAGTTTACCTTATGACCTCCTTTGACCCATATGAACGATTCGACTATCTCCCTAGGGGTCATAGGACCCCTAAGGACATATGTCATTGTTTAATGGGTCAAAGAGGGTCATAGGTCACCCTATGACCCCCTTTGACTCATATGAATGATTCAAATATGGACCCCTAGGAATATATGTCGTCGTTTAATGGGTGAAAGGGAGTCATAGGTCACCCTATGACCCCCTTTGACCCATATGAACAATTCGAATATGTCCCTACGGGTCCTAGGACCCTTAGGGACATATGTCATCGTTTAATGGGTCAAAGAGGGTCATAGGTCACCCTATGACCCCCTTTGGCCCATATTACCCATTCGAATATGTCGCTTGGGGTCTGAGGACCCCCAGGGACATATGTCGTCATTTAATGGGTCAAAGGGGGTCATAGGTCACCCTATGACCCCTTTTGACCCATATGAATGATTCGACTATGTTGTTTGGGGTCTGAGGACCCCTAGGGACATATGTCATCGTTTAATGGGTCAAAGGGGGTCATAGGTCACCCTATGACCTCCTTTGACCCATATGAACGATTCGACTATGTCCTTAGGGGTCCTAGGACCCTTAGGGACATATGTCATCATTTAATGGGTTAGAGAGGGTCATAGGTCACCCTATGACCCCCTTTGACCCATAATACCCATTCGAATATGTCCCTAGGCGTCTTAGGACCCTTAGAGACATATATCATCATTTAATGGGTCAAAAAGGGTCATAGGTCACCCTATGACACCTATGACCCCCTTTGACTCATATGAACGATTTGAATATGTCCCTAGGGGCCCGAGGACCCCTAGGGACATATGTCATCATTTAATAGGTCAAAGAGGTTACCCTATGACCCCCTTTGACCCATATTACCCATTCTAATATGTCCCTAGGGGTCCGAGGACCACTAGGGACATATGTCATCATTTAATGGGTCAAAGAGGGTCATAGGTCACCCTATGACCCCCTTTGACCCATATTACCCATTCGAATATGTCCCTAGGGGTCCTAGGATCCCTAGAGACATATATCGTCCTTTACTGGGTCAAAGAGGGTCATAGGTCACCCTATGACCCCCTTTGACCCATATTACCCATTCGAATATGTCCCTAGGGCTCTTAGGACCCCTAGAGACATATATCATCGTTTATTGTGTCAAAGAGGGTCATAGGTCACCCTATGACCCTTTTTGACCCATATGAACGATTCGACTATGTCCCTAAAGGTCGTAGGACCCGTAGGGACATATGTCATCATTTAATGGGTCAAGGGGGGTCATAGGTCACCCTATGATCCATTTTGACCCATATTAATGATTGGAATATGTCCCTAGGGGTCCTAGGACCCCTAGGGACATATGTCATTGTTTTATGGGTCAAAGAGGGTCATAGATCACCCTATGACCCCCTTTGACCCATATTACCCATTCGAATATGTCCCTAGGGGTCCTAGGATCCCTAGGGACATATGTCGTCATTTAATGGGTTGAAAGGGGGTCATAGGTCAGCCTATGACCCCCTTTGACCCATATGAACGATTCGAATATGTCCTTGGGGGTCCTAGGACCCCTAGGGACATATGTCATCATTTAATGGGTCAAAGGAGGTCATAGGTCACCTTATGACCCCCTTTGACCCATATGAATGATTCGACTATGTCCCTAAGGGTCCTAGGACCCCTAGGGACATATGTCATCATTTAATGGGTCAAAAAGGGTCATAGGTCACCCTATGACCCCCTTTGACCCATAATACCCATTTGAATATGTCCCTAGGGGTCCTAGGACCCCTAGAGACATATATCGTCATTTAATGGGTCAAAGAGGGTCATAGGTCACCCTATGACCCCCTTTGACTCTTATATATTAATAATATACATATTAATATAATTATATATATATATATATATATATATATATATCCATATACATATACATATTACATTATTATATTTAATGAAAATATTACGTTATTATATAGATATATTAATAACATACATATTAATATAATAATATTTATAATATATATTATATTTAACAAAAATATTACGTTGTTATATATATATTATATTATTATACATATTAATATAATAATATATAATACATATTACATTTAATGAAAATATTACGTTATTGTATATATTAATAACATACATATTAATATAATAATATATAATACGTATTTTATATATATATATATATATAAATTACGTTATTATATTTAGTAAAAATAATAATAATATATATTATATTTATAGATTGTAATAAGATTAACATAAGATATTATTATATATTACTAGATTATATCTTGTATGTTTACATTACGTTATTATATATATATAATATATTAAAATATGCCTTTACATGTTAATATAAGTGAAATAATTTAAAAATAAAAAACTAGAACGTTTAAATCAAATTTCCCTCCAAAATTTGAAGATTTTTTAAATTTGACTACCAAGCCATATCGGATATCCAATCAGGCTTGGTATTTACCAAGCCTGCCCGGTCAACTCCAAAGACGTGTTTATAGAGAGTTTTAGTGATACTCAAAGTTCGGGTAGCCGTCTGACAATGTTATTTTGATCAAAATTGAATGAAACAAAATGAGTTTTTTAATATCGCTCTCTAAATTCTATCAATATAATTTTTGTCAAATTTTGAGTTCGATAAGTATTTATTAGTTAATTATCAATGACGATTATTGTAAAGTGCCGATTGACATACTGAATGAAAAATAGCTATAACTTTCAAACCGTATAACATTTTTTAAATCTAAAAGTTGCGTCACATTCTATACTTCGCCTAGTATAAGAAAAAAAAAAAAATTTGATCAAATTTTCTATTAGTTAGGGTGGTCAGACACGAGACTTTTTTTAATCCGAAAAAGTTTTGGTAGAAAATTCATATTTAATTATTTATTTGGAATTAAAATATCGAAAAATATGCGTCACATCCGGGCATGAGTCTAGTTTTCATATCTATAATTATATTAAAAAAATATTATGATTTGATTTTGATTAAGGTGCTCAGACATACACCTACTTTTTATTTTCGCCCTGAAATTTTCTTAGTACTGCATTAAAATTCAAACTTTTGACCAATCAATTATTTTTTTCTTTTGATAAGGCCTAGTAGTTTATAAACTACATTCAATTTTCTACAAATTATTTTATTACAACTTTTTGATATAAAGTCCATAACCACTTCAAAATTATGTGTCAAGTTGACATAAACCTGATTTGCTGATTTTTCACTGCCACTTAAGGCCATAGTTTGGTACACCATGATCTTGCACATACCCAAAAGTTTGATAATAATATATGATCTATCCCATGAAGGGTCTAGCCTATTAAAATATTCAAGACTATAAAGTCCTACCTTCTTTAAGGATTTTACACTTACAATTATGTAAGGACTCCGTTAGGAGGTTTATGTAGACCTATTTGGATCATTCAGTTAAGATATTTTTCCTAATTCAATCATGTTAAAAAATGATTCAGTACTTGACCCTTAATTTTCTCTATAAGATGATTTTGGATCTCCCCTATACAATGTCTTGATCTAATCTCTCAATCTAATATCTCCTTTTAGTCCTTTAATGTTTTGATTTCTCTACCCGATCTCCTATCAAACTTAGGCATTCTTCCTTTGTTCTTTCCAAGTTCGCTCCTTCACTTGCATATTTGTTCATACATGCATACTTTCCTTTTTTCACTCACTCACACTTTCTAATTTTGATTCTAGGGTTAGAATCCTCCTTAAATATATGTTCTTCAAAAGTTCTAGATCACAATCAATGATTTACAATTCATCTTCTTTATATGTTTCTTTCTATTTTTTTGATTGGTTGATTTGAATTCCTTGGGATCATTACCTTCTAAAATAAAGTGTAATCTCTATCTTAAATTTCTCTAAAATCATGAAATATCATGTAGAATTTGGCCAAAATGATTTAGATAGTTGTTTGTGCACTTAAAAACTCATATGACAAAATTGGTCTACTTAGCATTTGAATATGCTGACACTCAGTCATTACTAACATTCAAACTAGCACTCAGTTTCTATATACATGTATCTTCTTTGTTTTCTCAGCAAAATTATCTTTCAATTTACTCGGTCTCTACTAAAATATCTTGATTTACATATGCGCTCAATAATCACTAACTTACTTAGAATGTAATGCAAAATAAACAAGTCCTTATATATGCTCAGCTTTTACTAGATGACTTAGTTGTAGTGATGACCATTCAAACTTTCCTAGTAAGTGACCAAGTATTTGGAAACTAATAGGAAATCATAGCCATAGTGACAAAACACACTCTTACCCTTTTTATGACTAGTTAGTCACAACTTTCTCACTTAATGTCCAACATGATGTCAATGCTGGATCTACTTGCTGATTTGTCTATTGCATCTTATGCTTAGCTATCTACTGCATATGCAGACTTCACTTAGTTTCCTTTGGATAAGTGGATCTTCTTTATCTTCTCTTTTCTTGGGCTTCCATATCTTCTCATACTTAGACTACTTGTGTGAGTGTGGACTTCATATTTTCATGTCTTACTGGTTATGTTTCCTTTGTAAGTGTTTCTAGTAATGACAACACCTTTAATTACTAATTCTACCAGTTTGATTGTACTAAAAGGGAGTTACAAACATCCTTGACTATGAGAAAAAATATCGCTATATAAGTATCTAGGAGATCAATACTTCTGACATCAAATAATTTTCTTGACCTTTCTTTGAAAGGAATAATGAGTATTGAAAAAATAGTCTTTTCTTTTATCATGGTTGACACTTTACCCTAACACTAAAGCATATTGGCTAAGGAGGAATTTTTAGCTTCTAGCTTCCAATAGTGACAAATAGGACTCTAAAACCACCTAGGGTGGAGTGGAATGAGGGCTCACTCCTAGGAAATTTTACTCATTTAGCATACAAAAGTTATTACTTTCCAATACCTCAACCAACAAGATGAAGAGGTAAGGGGCGAGGGGCTTACCCTGTCTTAGTCCACTAGATATGCTAAAGAAACTCTTGGGACTCCATTGAAAATGATATATTATCAAAGAGTATTCACAAATTACAAAGTTGAATATTTTAATAGTTTGAAGAATAAATCCCATTTGGACCTATCACAAGCTTTGGATATGTCCAACTTAAATCCATCCTTGGGAACCTTCATTTTCTCATTGAGTGGAAGACTTCATGGATCGTAACGGTTGTATCAAGAACTTATATCCTAGCACCATACCTATTATGGTTATGATTGATAAGATTATCATGAAAAGATTTGGTTTTGTACCATCTTAAAATGTAAGCACTTAATTTTGAGACCTTTTATCCCTAATTAATGTAGCCTTGGTCTCTTTCTCTTCTTCCAATATTGCTCGAATTTCTATGTCATCTCTCTTTTTATGGCATGGCCCTTTAAGTGTTATTATATCACCTGTTTGGTCATATCTTTCAGTGGTTTTATTATTTCTTCAATCTTTATGAATTTCCTTCAAGATCTTAGGGACCCATTTTTAGGAACCCCTCAAGAATAGGTCAAGTTGGGTCAACCTATTCCCTAATGGATTTTTTCCTCAAGGCCTGAAGTGTCTTGGGTTTCTCAATTGTAATATTTTTCTCCCCAATCAACGTACTTTATTTTCAATCCCCAAAAAGGTATATAAAGAGGCTTGGGAGCTTCATTTTCATCTACTCAAGCAATCCATCCACCATCAAGAAATCAATAGAAAATATACATGTGGGAATGAGGAATTTTCAATTGTCCATCACTTATTCAACACAACCAAGTATTTTATTCTTGCATCAAACTTCTTCCTTCAAGGTGATTATGGAGTTTGTCTTCTAAGGAGGAGATATATCATCCAAATCATTCATGTTCTTTCATTATCCATCAAAAAAAATCACAAAAAATTATTTTCATGAGGTGTCTAATTCTATGGTTTCCTTTTGGTTTCTTTGATTCAATGATATTACATTTTCACAATTGATCACATATGAAATTCAATTGTGTCTACAAAGCTAATTTTTTTTCTCAGTGACATATTTATTCCTACTAAATGCTAGAATTTTCTTTATTAGTATTTATCATCTCAATTTCAAGGTTGATTCCTCAATATAGGGCTTGACAAGGGTAATCCTTCATCAAACAAAATAAAATGGGAAATCTCATATGTGTAGGAATAGGATATCAGGATCGCAACTATAGATCTAAAAACTACTTGTTAAGATCTTCTGGGAGAATCTAGGTCAATGTTTCTATAGTTCCTTTGGAACATATCCATCATCCTATAAATTATCCAAACATTTTTCTTTAGGTTGAAAAGTTCCTAAAGATCTGGAAAAATATGACTTTCTAGGTTTTCTATCCTAATTGTAGATCGGTAATCAGTATTGTAGTTATATTTTTAGATATGTTAGTTTTGGCAAAAAAATGGTATCGTCCCTTATATATTACAAGGTAAGTTATTCATCCTTTATTTATTTTTATTATAATAGACCTATCTCCATATCTTAATTGGGTCGATTACATGCATTTAATTCCTAGATCTCTTCAACTCTTCTCGTTAAGTTAATTGGTTCAAGTTTACATTCACATTGAAAGTCTCAAAGTTAATTAACATTGCATGAAAGAGGACTATCTTACATAATTACTTGATATAATTTTGGTCTACAATTGGCACCTGCTCATCCTACTTGGGTTTTACTAATCTAACTTGGGTTATATTGAGAGTTGTATTTGGAAGTGTAATCACCCAAAAATGGATGAGCCCCCTTTCTAGCATTTTCACATAATTTATCTAATGCTTATCCTTGATAAAATCTCCAAAAATCAATTTATTTGATTTTATCCTCTTGTGTGAGCACTTAATCCTAAGTTCATATTTAATTAAAAGAACATGTCCCCTTTTCATTAAATAAAAATCCCCATTTCCCACTTATCCTAAGTGTGAACACATAAAACATTATTCCTATTTTAAAAATAAAATAAAAGAAATTTTTTTTACACATGAATGCACAATTTTATATGTGAGAGGAATCTTCTATTTTAAAAATAATTTTAATTCTCCTCCACATGTTTCAAACCCTCTCAAAAGTCAACCATTAATTTTGATTGATTGAGATGCTTGTGCACATGGATCACTCAAGATGCATTCTCCTCCCTTGATTATGCCTCTTTTGACTCTTAATCTCTACCAACCATATTTCTTTAAAAGGGAGGGCTCTCTCCTCATTCAAGAGGCTTAGTCTCTCACATTATTGTTATGTTGTAGGTTTTCTTGGTGATTTTGGAGACTTGGAGCATTCTTACATTTTTGCATTTTAGCTTAGCTCTCATTCTACTTACATTATGAAATAATTTTTAGCTTAGTTTCCTTTATGATTTAGCTTAGTTCTCTTTTTTATCTTACATTCATTTAGGATAGCTTGCATTTGCATTGTATTTCATTCTAGATTCTTAGATGCTAGCATTCTTGCTCCCATCTTTGAATCTCTCGTTCTATGGTGCACCTTGCAAGGGTTGCATAACTTGGTTCATTTGAGAGCCAGAATAATATTATTTTTCACCTTTTTACATCATATATAGAGAGCTATAAGACACCTCTTGAGATACCCTCTTTCATGGGTATTCTCAAGAACAATTGTTTATAGAAGTGTGACACTTTTTGTACACATTTTTGGCGCCCACTGTGGGGCTAGAACCAAGTTTTTAGCTCCATTTTTTTTCTTTCATTTTGGTTACATTATTATTTCTTGTTTTTCATAGAAAATTCTTGGATCTAATCAAGTGGTTTTGCAGGTTTCTTACTTTGGTTTTAAGGCTAAACCTTGTGTAGATTTGTTTGAAGGCCAAAACCCTAGTTTTGAAAGATTTGAGCATATCTTACAAACCATTTTGAGTTTGGATCTAAATTTTTTTTTATAGGTTGGGGATGTATTTGAAATGTCTCATTCCAATTTGCAATTTTTTTTGAGTTGATTTGTGTCTGTTATGAATTTATATTTGTTTTTAATAAAAAATCATTTATGGTCACAAATCAAAAAATTGTTTTGAAAAATATACATTTTTAGAAATATTTTTAATTATAAAAGGGGAAAATTCTTTTTATTTTGAATTTAGAGGTCATATTAGGGCTAAAAAACTTGATTTTATAAATCTAGTCTATTTTGACAAAATGGGTCCCTAGGGCACAAATGAAGAGATGTTGCTATATTTCTTGCATTTTTGGAAATCTCTCTCATTTTTAGTAGGGGCCTCTTCTTTTCATTTATTTTTTGGGATCCTAAATCATAACAAACAAGTGCAATCTTGTTGACTAGGTCAAAAGCAAAGAGTAAAATTGAGAGCATTTTGATTAGCTTGCACTTTATTTGCATACACTTGGTTGGAAGATAACTTGGATTTTTGAGGAAAATAATTTTTTGTTGTTGCAGGTCTTACTTGGTTATTATTCCCTAACTTTGGTTTTTTTAGGGAGTTTCTTATTTCATTTCTAAAAAGAATACATGTCAAAGCTTCAAATGTGCAAGGGCTACTAACATTTGTTTGCAGGGCTTCCCAAAGCATAAAAACCAAATACTGGCTTGTATTTCTTTTATTCCATATGTGACACTCTACTAGTTTTTTACATTTCATAGGTACATTAAACTTGTGATTGGGATTCTTTGGTTATAGGAGAGTGTGCTCTTCACCCTTGTGGTGAATCAAAAATCTTGATTTGTCTTTGGATTTTGAAAACAAGGGGGTTAATTGAAACTTTTTGGAATGCTTGGGGGAAATGATCAAGATAGGAGAGTATGCTCTTCAACCACATGGTGAATCATAATCTTGACTCTTGAAAGTGAATCCAATTTGTCTTAGTTAGAATCCTTTAGAGGGCCTACTCTTGGGCAAACAAGAGGAACAACCCAAGTGGGGAAAAGCAAACCCAACTATTCCAACCCAATATAATCTCAAGGCTATCAAGGAAACAAAAATTTGGTAGACATACTATTTTTCTTCTCTTATTTTGAGTACTTGTGGGATTGGGACCATGAGGAAAATGCTAAGAAAAAATGCTTAATGTGCTCTTGTGGCTGTGAGGTCAGTTACCCATGATAAGGTGGGGTGTCCCATAATTGGGTGAAAGAGGAACATTACAAATGGAAGCCCTTTATAAATACTCTAAATTAGTAGCTACTCTATTTTTCCACTCAACTTCTTAGCGCAAGGATCGATCCTAGTGGACTACCTAGATCATCCCAAGATTTTACAATCACCATTTGTGTTCCCTTGGTTGTGCTTATAGAATTTCCATGAAAAAAGCCAATATCTCTTGTGGGAAACCACTTGGTGTGAGGTGAAGGATTACTTAATGTGGACCAAGTTGTTGAGTAATGAACCATGTCCTTTAGGTAGATATTTCTTGATGTGTTCTCAAATGTGCTAGACTCGTGGAAATATTTTGAATATACACATGATGATAGTTCTAGGGATTTCTTTTGAGACCTCACATATGCTTGTGTCATGGAGGGTTTCTTTGTCCCTTGCTTGATTTCTTGAAGACTACTCCATGTGTCACTATCTTTGCTTGGAAAGAAAATTGCTTTTGAACATCAAACTTTCTATGCTATCAACTATTGTCAAAACTTTGTCAACCAAGTCAAAACATTAAGTGAAAATATTTTTCTTATGTTGCTTGCTAAGGAGAGTCCCATAATTTGAATTTTCTTTTCCATGTCTCTAGTTCTTGAGTATGCTTGAAGTGACTCTTTAGTCTTAGTGATCTTGATCTTTCTATCTTCGTGGTCTATGTCTACTTTCTATTTATCTTTTTTCTGAAATGGTTACCTTGATTTCTTGACTACAATCTTGGGTTGGGAAAGTTGTTTACTTGTTACCCCACTTGCTCTATCTATTTGGCTATTTGGCTTCTTTCCTAGCTCTTGACTTGAGTCACTAGTGTCATAAGTTTCTTGAACACCTTGCTTGAAAAGTCACTTTAATCTCTCTCTACTATATTGGCAATTGAACACTCTACCTCTCTAGTTTGGACATCAATTTATCTTGTGTCACCTTATTAGCTTCCTCTAGTCTCCTTCATGCTTTATTATATATCTATCTAATACTATGGCATTCCTTGTGCTACCAAACCTCAAACAAATCTAGATGATCATTATAACTCCATGCCACTAAAGAGTTTCAAGATCTATACACTCAACCAAAAGAATTAGAAGAGACAAATGATCTTTCTTTCCTTCATCTCTCTAAGCGCATGATAGAAATGAAGTATAAATCTGACAAAAGGTAAGACAAGAATATTGTATTCTTAAATAAATCTCCCTTTATACCTTTACATACACATGGGTCATCTTCTTTAAGGTCTGCATATTCTACTCCAAGACATCAAATATCTTCATCTACTAGATCTAAAGACCTCTTTAGAGAGCTATCAAGTAAAACCTCCTCGAAGTCTATGCTAAAATTTCATGAGAAGCCTATCTTTGACCAATATGATGAAGACATGGATGCATGCTATTCACTTGAGAAACAACAAGAAGATCCTAGACATAATTTTGAGAGGACTTTTACTCTCTTGGAATATTCTTATGATGAAATTTTGCAAACACTTGGCACCAATCTCATCACATTTCCCTAGTCTAGCTCATACGAAAACCCATTCTTGGATATATATTATGCTTTTCATTGACATAATGAGCATAATACTTCAGATTGCATTAAGCTAAAACATAAAATCCAAGATCTTATTGATGATGGGATTATTGATACCTCTAATTTCTCATGTGACAAGGATACTTCTCTTAAGCAAGATCATGTTGATGAACCTATGTCTAGTGGTGGTTTCCTTGATAACTCTACTTCTTCCAACATTCATGCATTTCCCAAAACTTCAAAGCTTTCCAACATGCCTTCATCAACCAAAGAACTTAATACTTTCCATATTGACTATGTGTACCCTCAAGGGCTACATCTAAAAGAAACTCAAGATAACCTTCACTTGGATGAAAATATTTTCCATGCTACTAAGACTAAATATTCTCAACCTTCATGCTCTACTATGCCTACTTTGACAACTACTCTATTATCTCTTTATACTCCCTTGTCTTTAGAAGTGGCTCCATGTCAAGAGGACTCTAAAAAAGAAAAAGATATAAATGTCAAGAAATATCAAGATCAAAAACACTTTCGTCTCCTTCAATACATTTCCCCCTCCATATCCCATGTCTTATCCACCTCCTAAATATGATAAAGACACCACTTCCACTATTTCCCTTGAGCTTGCTGAAAATTATTAAAAAAGTTCTCTTCCTATGCTATCCAAATCTACTTGTCAAGATCAAAGTGTCCCCTCATGTTCTACTTCTCAATATCTACCTCAAAATTATGCTCAAGATCCAAATGCTCCTATCAAAGGTGTTACTCCTATCAAAGCTACTCATGAGTCAATTGATGGCCTTGGTCATGTTCCTCACTATAAAGATGCTGATATCCCTACTCACTATCCATTTGCATCTCCAAAATCTATCCTTGGTCCTTATCCATCAAAGCTAAAGCCTTCAAACCTTCCATCCATCTTGGGACCATATGTTCCTTCATCTCCTACATTTTCCATTGCTAACTCTCCTATCATACCTCAAGATTATCAAATACATTCATCCTTGACAAATCTTCATTTATCTATCCATCTAAACTAGTCATATAAGCCTCATTCATCCACAAAGCCCAAGTCTTTTGGAAGCACTTTGGATGATCAACATAAGAAATACACAACTCGATTGACAAATAAAGATCACTATGTCTCATCTAATCGATATGTGAATACAAATAACTAAAAAAAATTCAAGAGATTGTAAATGTCTACTATCCAAAGAGCTAAAAAAAAAAAAAGGGTTCCTATACCCATTATTGAAGAAATGTTTTCTAAGTATCCAAAGGAAAATCTAAAGCTATATAGATTCACAAGTCTTTCTTGAAAGACTTGAATATTGAACATAAATCTATGTTGACACTCAAGCTTCCAAAGGCTTCTACTCCATCTTCTTAAACAACTTCCTCAAAAGATTTCAAAGCCTTACAATCCATCTTCCTCCAAGATTACTCTACCACTTCATACATCTAAACCTCAAGCTATTTCCTCTACAATCCCTTCATCATTCCATCACCCTTCATGGTGTGTGCCAATGCTAATCTTGCCCACTTTTTCATCTACTCTTATGAAATCCTTTCAAGCCTACACTTACATTCTATCCCTACTCCTACAATCCTTTCAAGACATGAACTCTTATCCTCCATATACTTATCCTACTACCATATCTCTTCCTTCACCATATCATCATCTTTAAGCATAATTATCTATGGTATTGGCTTATCAAGACTTATCTTTCCTATAGGAGCACTATCTAAATTTAAAAATATTGAGCTCTTTCTAAATATCAAAAATCCAAAAAAAGAAAAAAAGAAAAAAGAAAAAATGTGCCTTGGTGAAAACCACTTCTTGTGGCACCTTGGTAGCAAAAGTAAAGAAAAATACATTTTTACTATAGTGAAAAAAACTTCTTGTGGTGACTTGAATAAGTACCATGATGAAAACCTAACAAACAAACATCATTTTTAATTCTTCCATAATCCATTTATTCCCTCTTCTTTCTTTGATCTTGACAATGTTGAGCTATCCTTGCATATTGGCTATCTTGTCCTTCAGTTTCCCTATTGTTCCTACTCATTCATTCATAACTTTCATATCTAGCTTCATTCTTATTGTTCTATCCCATTGCTATCCTATCTAGTTGACCCCTTGTTTTTTATCACAATAAAGAAAAATATGGTCTTGATAGGACTCTTGATATGTCTAACTCTTTAAACTACACTTTCATGCTTTCTCGCTTATTTTATTCCACTTCTTATCCCATATGCTATCTCACTTTTTGGCTTCATTTCTTATCCTACATGCTATATTTCTTATTACTTCCATTTCTTATCAAACACATGGTTGATATGGCTATCTTTCCCTAGCTTTGGTACTCTTGAGGAGCTAGTTCTTGAGGATCACTTTCACTCGCTTCATATTCCTTGCCTATCCATCTTTGATTATTCACCATCTTGCTACTCTATCATGTCATACACCTTGCTAGACGTTGGGACAAACTGATGTGATCTTGCTTGAGAACTAGTGATCTCTAAATCATTCTAAAAAAATTGAAAATAATCATATATGATGCTAAAAGAATCCTAAAAAATAGAAAAAATCCTAAAAAAATGATCATCTTAGTGAAAACCTAGCAATAGGCACTTTGATGTATCATCGAAAAATAAAAAATCTCAAAAAATACAAAAAAAAAAAAAAAAGTCTTGAAAAAATCTACCAAGAGGTGAAAACTTGGAAACGGGTGCTAGTTGACACCCTTGCACCTATGTCTATCAGTCTCATTCATCTCACAACATATTTCCTAGCTTGGAGTTGTTTTTTGTCCTCATCTCGAGGGCACAACTACTTATCTTATTAGGGTTTCTTTGGTAAATAATGTTTCTCAACACTATACCCCCCTTGATATCAAGTGTTTCTCAACACTTTTTAGATAGCTTACCTATAGTCTAGGATGCTATGATATTTATCACTATCAGATACGAGTACTCAAGAAATGGTCATGTGACACACACACATAAACATTTAAATGACTAAGCTATGATGAAATTTATCTACTTTGTGTGTTGTTTATGACAATTTCTTTGTTATGTGTTCCCTCCCTAATATTCTTTCAAGGATGTCATGGACTAGAAGACTAGAGGCATGGGGAATGTTTTACTTTCTTTCTACTTGTGGGTATACTTTATAAGTCTAAGGTGTTTAGAGCATTCATGCTTGTCCCACTTGACACTTTGGGCCTACAATGTATCATCTCTCTTTATTTTTGCAAGACCACACTCAGGGGTTATCTTGGTGCTTATACCTTGATACATGTGTTATCTTGCTATACTAAACTTAGGGAATCTAATTGCATAGTCATCTTGACCTATGTGTCTTTCATGCATAGGTTGGATTCTAACATTTTAAACTTATATAGATCATATTCATATCCTCATAGTTTATGCTAGTGATGATTGTATGATCTTCCAATGTCCCTAATAAGGCTCGATGATAAAAAATAGGACCTACTTATGTAACCCTTGCAATTGCACCTTTTCATACTAGCTTGCATTCTAGGGTTCATTTAAGCTTATCTTTTCATTTTGTATGTTGAGAGAGCTCTCTTTTTATCTTTCATGGAGGTGTCAGCTAACTACATTCATCCTTCTCTTGGCTCTTCTTGATCTTATCTTATCTCTTCTTTCCTATTTCTTGCTTCTTTTCTATCTTACCATCTCATCTATGCTTTTGACCTATCTTTTCTAATTTTGACATCCTAGATCCATTTTTAGGATCGAAATCCAATTTTGGGTTCATCTTGGTAGTCAAATTTCTTCCTTCTTCTATGTAGTTGGTTGACCTATTAGGGGTTAATCTTTGAATCTTGTTGGGCCAATCATCATTTCTTCATTTCTTCATCATTTCTACTCTCTTCTAGTCTTCGCTTTCATTTCTTTTTTATCTCATTTCATCTATCTTCTTTCTTTGACCTAATTCTTATGCTTTATCTTTCTTGGTCAAACTTAGTCAAATTGGGGCATATATTCATTGCTTGGTGGTCACTCTTTGGTCTTAATCTCTTATCTATCATCATAAAATTTTTGGTGTTCTGATTTGATCAAATCTAGCTTATTTATACATCTACTCTATCTCATTTTGATTTCAATCCCAAGGGGACAAGAATATTCTATCATTATTGCAAATTGATTTTTGCTACAACTATCTATTTTCTCTTCATCTATCTAGTTTCTTTTCTCAACATATCAGTGATCATCTCGGATACTGATATTGGTTTTTCTTTCTCCAAATATTTAGTATTGTTGCTAATAAAATATACATTCAAGATCTGCTATCTCTCCGTGCTTCGTTCTTCAGAGTCAAATCTCTCTATCATCTTGGCTTCTTCATTATTTGATGTAATGTGTTCCTAGATTGATCACACATTAATCACCCAAAAATGGTCATCTAGACTATGAGACCTCTTTCTAGCATTTTTGCATAATTTATCTAATGCTTATCCTTGATCAAATCTCCAAAAATCAAATTATTTGATTTTATCCTATGTGTGACCACTTTATCCTAAGTTCATATTTAATTAAAAGAACATGTCCCCATTTTGATTAATAAAAAAATCCCCACTTCCCACTTATCCTAAGTGTGAAAACATATATCATTATTCCTATTTTAGAAATAAAAGAATAGATATTTTTGTCTACACATGAATGAACAATTTTATATGTGAGAGGAATTTTCACATGAATGCACAATTTTATATGTGATAGGAATCTTCTATTTTTAAAATAACTTTAATTCTCCTCCACATATTTCAAACCTCTCAAAAGTCAAGCATTAATTGTGATTGGTTGAGATGCTTGTGCACATGGATTACTCAAGATGCATTCTCCTCCCTTGATTATGCCTCTTTTGCCTCTTAATTTGTACTATCCATTTTCTTTAAAAGAGAGGGCTCTCTCCTTATTCAAGAGGCTTAGTATCTCATATTATCATTATGTTGTAGATTTTTTTGGTGATTTTGGAGACTTGGATCATTCTTTCATTTTTTTATTTTAGCTTAGCTCTCATTCTACTTACATTATGACATACTTTTTAGCTTAGTTTCCTTTATGCTTTAGCTTAGTTCTCTTTGTTAGTTGGCATTTCCCTTAGAATAGCTTGCATTTGCATTGCATTTCATTCTAGATTCTTAGATGCTAACATTCTTGCTCCCATCTTTGAATCTCTCATTCTATGGTGCACCTTGCAAGGGTTGCATAACTTGGTTCATTTGAGAGCCACCATACTATTATTTTTCACCTTTGTATGTCATAGATAGAGAGCTATAATCCACCTGTTGATATGCCCTCTTTCATGGGCATTCTTAAGAACAATGGTTTATAGAAGTGTGACACTTTTTGTACACGCATGAATCTCCTCTTTCTCTTGTATTGAATGATAGTGGAATCTAGAAGTCTTATATTTATGGTTCTCATTAAGCCTCATGTGTTCACTAAAAAAATTGGTGAGCCCAATGCATCTCCACTTTTTGGTTTTGGAGTTATATTTCTTCTTTGTGCATTCTCTTCTTTATGGACTTGGGGAGTTATATTTGGCTAATCTTTAGAAGTTAGATTTATTTAACAAGGGAATTATATTTATCTAATATTGAGAAGTTATATTTCTTTATCTTTCCTTTATTTGACAATGACATTCTCTAGGGTAGGGTCCCTACAATAATAGTCAAAGGGGCTCCTACCCATAGCATGTCGTAACCCTTTGCATGCACCCACAATAGGGATATCCTCCTCCATAAAATAGTAGGGGATGCCACAATAGAAAGAAGGTAGGCTAGCCTCACCTATTATGGTGCATAATAATTTCAATCTTTACTTTGCTTCTTCCATCTCTTCATGAATCTTATGATGTTTATGCAAAAGTTTCTTTCATTTCATGATGTTCAAATCTTTACATGATTTTCTTGTATACAGTATTAGGAGGTTAACTAAGACAAGGTTTCCTGATAAAGCACATTTCAAGACTATCCTAAGGCTTTCATGTGGATTACCTATTTATCTTTTAGATGATATTATAATGTTTATTAATGACACTACTAATCCTATTCCATTTAATCATGATCAATCTCCTCATACCCATCCAATCTTTCAAGAAATTCAAAGTATGGTTCATGAACTTGATATTAGAGAATTATTAGATGAACCATCATGTTTGTCATTCCACAGAACTATCCCTCACTCCCTTATATGTAAAACTCCTCATTTTTTTCATCCTTACACTATATATTCCCATCACCCTCACATAAAACCAATTTCTTATCTTTCTTTTGTACTACTTATACAATTATCTATAATATTACATTAGACAAGGTTATAACGGTTTAGGTCTTGGTATAAATAAACATGGTATTAAGATTCTTGTTTTCCTTCCTGTCACTAACATAATAGGGGCCTTTGGTTATGCTTCTCCTTCTAGTATTTCTCCACACTTGCCTCCTCATTGACCTCCTCTTCACCTTCTTTTTCTAACTCCATTCTTATCTCCTAACAACACTTGAGAAGACTTAACATTAAGAATATAATAATACCTTTTGACTACACCTTGTTTAGGGGGAAAAAGGAGGCACTTTAATATGACTGTAGCTCTCTTATTTTCTAGGACCACTAAGCTATTCAAATATGTATGAGAGATAAAGATGGGAATTTGAAATATGATTCCACTTATGATCCAAATTAGATTAGCTAGAACTCAAATGAAGAAGGGTACCAATACTAAATTTAGATTATAAAGAGAAATGAAATACAAGTAAATGTATTCTTTGGCCCTTGATAGGATAATGTGAACATAAAATTGAAATAATTGCCTAAGTAATGTAAATATAGATGTTATGTAAATAAAATTAGCCTAATTAATATGTATAAATAAGGTAAAGATATGAAAGACTCACCATGAAATGCATAGAGGAAGACATATTTTAGCTCCAAAACTCGTAGATCTAAATTATTTCTAAATATTCATGTACTGATCTTAGAATAAAATGACAAAGGAACAAAACCTAGAATATCCTTGAAAAAGGGCATTGAAGGACTAGGTCATCTTGGGAAGATATTCTACAACTAGGTTGATGTAGTTCGATGACCTAAAATTGACTTCTCCAAATTTTTTTGAAAAATTAGGTTCCAAATCTACAAACTTTTCACTAATATCCTGCAAATTAACACATTAAAGAAAGATTTTGTGATTGGGGTTTGATGATGGATTTCCTTGGTTAAGCCCTAGGTTAAGGAATTAGCCATTAATTGAAATGTAATTAATATATAAAATTATTGCATATAGTGGACCCAAATAATATCAATTGAAAGATACAATTACCTCCATAGATGCAATTTCCTTTGATATGTGATCACTTATGTAAATGTAATAGCCTTGACTCAAATAAACCATAAGGAAATCAAAGAAGCCAAAACCTCATGTAAGGAAAAGTATGCAACATGCATGGATGAATAATGGAAGAACTTGAATGGATTGGAATGATGGATCTTATCCGTAGAGAAAAATCCACTACCACTTTGAAGGAAGAAGCTTGATGCAATAAGGATATGCTTAGATTTAAAATCTTGAAGATGTTTTCATGAAGAAGAACACATGAAAAAGGAGTCTAATAAACTAATTGGTAAACTTGAGAACTTTCAAGCCTTGAACCTTGGAATCACCTGGGACTAGGTTGACGTAGGTAAACCTAGTCCAATGGGACATGATGAAAAGACCATAGAAAGTGTGATACAGTGCAAGGAAGGATAATCTCCAATGGAGATGTCCTAGCCCCCACCAAATAACCACGTAGAAAAATAACAACACAAGAAACAAGATAAAATACCAAACTTAACTCTTTATTCATAAAACAACTAATTACATGCAATGCATTAGGTTGTAAGACCTTTTTGGTTACAACCGAATACAAAGAAAGTAATTGTTCTGCAAGATCCCTCAAGATCCAAACAAACCTTAGCTAGCATAATATATAACATAAAAAAATCTAGTAGAGTGTGCTCATAAGCCACTAAGGAACCTCCTTGTTTCCAAGCTACAACTACTATCTCTTCAAAAATTGACCTTCATCTTTCCCTTGCTAGATGATAATGACTCAAGACTCCAAGAGACCCTCTACTTATACCCAACTAAGCCAAAAGTCAGCCTAGCAAGTTACACATTAAATAAACCCTTACATTAAATGCATATTTAAGATACAAGTTGGCCTATAATAAATATTAAATACCAAATTCCTTAGAAGGCTTACAACACCCGTGAAATACACCTAGGACAATTAACCAAGATCCAGATAGATCTATGCAAACTCCCATGATCACTCCACATCACGATCACATGCTACATGCATTAAATGCACCAAGTCAACCAACCAAAACCTTAATAACTCTAGTCAGCACCATCACCCCACCAAGTGTTAGCAAAACAACTAAGCATGCCAACTCAGAACCCACAAGCATCACCAAGAAAAAAAATTGCTACTCACTTGAAACTATGTTGAGTTCCTTCAACAACTGAGCATTACAAATATCAAGTACCTTTGTCAACACTACACCCAATAATGACTAATCATCCACCCTTCTATAAATGAGTAACACTCCAAATACTCTCTAAAGAAACTATTGAGTACCCCTCAAAAACTCCAAAGTAGTCATCGAGTAAACCCATAATGCTCCTACATAAGAATCCCAAGGTAAATAAAAAAGTGTGTCCCATATTTTGATTCCCATAGAAAATTTTGTACCCAACTTCATCTTCACCAAAGGTTTCCAATCCATTAGAGACCAGAGAACTAATATGCAAATCAACCACATCTACATCATTTCTTCAAATAGTGGAATCACCCAAATCACCACTAACCAATCAATATACCACTTATCACATCCATCCATATCAGTAACAAGTTCATCTGACTTTACATCTATAGAGACATGTAGATAAAGATATGCCAAAATCATGACACTAGTGATCTCATTATGCTCTGCAACATGCAAATCATCATCCAAAACAACTTGATTATCCATGACCAAGTGCTCTACAAATTCCATGTCAGACTCAACCAACTAATTATGAAAACTAATCTCCATCCTAGCGTCAACAAAGTTAGGAACCTCTTCAGAAACAACCACTAGTTTCTCTATAGGTTTTGCATCAGACTCCACAAATTGATCAACAAAACTAACCTCCACCTCAACCTTGCCATGCCCTCTCCATTCTTGAACAAGTCTCCTAATTGGCTAGACAACTCTCTTTGATGTGGGTAGACTCCAACTAGTAACACATAATTTCCTTCTTCTGTTCCTCAACTTATTTAGAAAAAGAAACATCCACCTAAGAAATCACCTCATTTATCCTTGTCTCCACCACATTATAGAGATCTACAATAATCCTAGGGTCCAATCTTCTTAGAGGCATCTTCTAAGATTTTTGTATATCCTTTGTATCAAATCTCCAACTAGATGCAAAATTTAGTCAACAGGATGAACCTTCCATCTTCATAACCATCTCTTCATATAAAGATCCATCTATGAGTCCTCTATAATTATAAGCCAAAACCATGATTTTCCACCTCAAAACAAAGATATATAGGACTCTAGAAAGAATAATCCATCATGTGATCAAACTCTACTTTACAAGATCAACTACCTAGATCAAACCATCTATCTAATAATCTCCACTTGAGGTCCTAGTAAAAACTCCCTCAACTTCAATGATCTATCTACATGCTTAGGAAAACCCAATCTAATACCACCTGATGTCATGAATGGAAGGATAATCCCTAATGGAGATGTCCTAGCTCCCCAAAAATAACCACATAGTGGAAACACAACACAAGATACCAGATCTGATACCAAACTTAACTCTTTATTCATAAAACAACTAATTACATGCAATGTGTCAGTCTATAAGGCCTTCCTAATTATGACCAAATACAAAGCATGTAATAGTTTTGCAAGATCCCTCAAGATCCAATCTAAAACCTAGCTTTCCATATCTATAACACAAAAAAACTCTAGTAGAAACCTCCAGCAAAATCTAAACTTATTCTCACAAGCCACTAAGAAACCTCCTTATTTTACAAGATGCAACTACTAGCTCTTCAAACTTCACTCTTCATCTTTCCTTTGCTAGATGATAATGACTCAAGACTCCACAAGACCCTCTATTTATTTCTAACTAAGCCATAAGTGAGACTATCAATTTACAAATTAAATAAACCCTTATATTAAATGCATGTTTAAGTCACAAGTCGGCCTACAATGGATATTAAATATAAAATGCCTTAAAAGGCTTATAGTACCCATTAAATACACCTAGGACAAATAACCAAGACTCAAATAGGTTCTCACAAACTCCTATAATCACTCCATTTCATAGTCACATTCTACATGCACTAAATGCACCAAGTTAGCCAACGAAATCCTCAAGAATGTCAGTTAGCACCATCACCCTTCCAAGTGTTAGAAAAAAATGAACATTCTTATCGAACTTCCACAAGCATCACTGAGAAGAATTTTTGTGAGCACTAGACACTATGATGACTTCCTTTAGCAATTGAGCACCACAATGATTAAGTACCTTGATCAACACTACACCTAATAATGACTAAATATCCACCATTCTTTGACCAAGTAACACTCCAAGTAATCTCCAAAGAAACTACTTAGTACCCCTCCAAAAACTCCAAAGTAGTCACTAAGTAAACCCATGATGCTCCTGCATCAAAGTGCCAAGAGGTGATACAAGTAAAATTGAATAGTGAATTGAATAGGAGATATGGTCAAAAGGGTATCAAAATAACACCTAGAGACCATGTCAAGTGTGAGACGAAAAATAAGCATGAACTAGAAGAGGAGAGGAGGAAGAGAGACCAAAACCACACTAAGAAGGGCTAAAAGGTCTCAAAATTAAGTGTGTCCATTTTAAGACAATACACACCGAAGAAAAGATATCAACCTTGTGAAAATAATGCTATTGATAGATTTTAATGTCATTTTTTCTACAACAATAAGTATTTACATTGTGACTGTGTTGATTTTTCTTTATATGTTCATGATAAAGTTGAAAAAGATAAGACTTCTTATACACAAGATATTTTATTCTTTCTTCATAAAATTACTTAGCATTTCCACTCCCTATTGGGGTCACTCTCTATTATTCTATATAATATGTTTAAGAGTGGTACAATAGGTGTTTCTCCTTTTTCCTCTTAATTGTGAGGAAAATTTCATCTCTTTCTGGGATCTATTTTTCCTCTTACTTGAATTATTTTCTATAATTTAATATCCTATTTCTAGAAGTGTATAGTTGGTATCAGGGAGAAATGTTATAGGGTGCTTAATATGTTACCCCTTTCTTTTCTTCTCCTTTTTTGTATTTATACAATTTTGGTGACCCACAAATCTTCCGAATAGAAAGTAAAACTGGGGTAGGGATGATACCCACAAACTTTAATACTGTAGTATAAATTTGGCCTATTAAGGCTTACAATGATCACTTCTAATGATTTTCCCTGTTAGGAACAATAAGGACTGCTAGGTCCCCCTTGCAAATGGATTTACAAACATAAAATGAAGTATGCACATGGTAAAGAGATTTACACAAGACAGTTAGGTCTACCTTGTTAAAGGATTTGACTGATCCACATGTTAGGATGAAGCAGTAGCTGATCTCTTATCTAAAACTTGGTTTGCTGAATGAGATTCATCTAAGTGTACAAATCACCTTGCTATGATAGATAAATCTTTGCTACTACTTATACTATTGCAGCCTTTGTAATTCACTCTTTTTCTCTTCTCTTCTTATTTCATTACTTCTATTATTTTATTTGGATGTGATACAATACATTACATATATACCAATCCAATTACAAATTACAAAGTCAACCACAATACAAGTTTACAAAAATACTACAAAGTCAGCTAAAGTGTAGAAACTTAGGTTCTAAAGATTGAATCAGTGAGGTTTTGATACTCGACATCATCATGCACTTGGTAGAGATAGAAGCTCAGTCTATACTAATCACTTGTAACTAGTCTTGAACTCGATTTGCACTGGTAAACTTGGTATACACTAAGATACTTGATTTACACTACTGATAATCATAGTAGTAACTACTCAACATAAACTAAAGTCTATCCAAAGGACTCAGTAGTAACTATAGAACTTGTTAGTAATTGAAATGCTTGGTTAATACTGTTAAATATACAATAAACTCGATATATACTTACAATCTAAATAAGTGTATGTCACTAGTAAATAAAATGAATGGAATATCAATAGGTGTTTCAGTTTGTGCAAGGATAGATTATGATTGCTACTTACAATTCAAATTTATATCTTATAAGATTTTTCTTAATAATCTTCCATGTACTTCTCATTATTGATTCTTGTCTCTATAATTATGGGGAAAGCTTATTTGTACATTCTTTCTCTTTTTGTCTAAGGATTTGATTTCCTTAGTACATTGGCATTTTTTTATTAGTAATATTACTTTCCTATAAGGAATTTTAGTCTTGATAATGACTCTCTCTTATATACAAGAGGTGTATGCATTGATCATAACCTCTTACTTGTAGAACTATGTTCATTATAAACATTTTCCCTTACTTTGTGTTTTAAATTGTGTCATCCTTCATCCAAGTATTCCTATCTCACCTTGATACAAAGGGATAAATAGGTGCATTCTTGTTCTCCTCCTCCTCTTTTTTCTTAAAGGTGTTATCTATGTTCAGACACTCCTCTTGAAGGTAGATGTCTTGTCAAAAAGATACCTTCCTATTGAAAATTTGGAAACTATAGATGCATGGAATTTTTCATTTATGGAAACACTCTCATACTGTAAGGTTGCAAAGAGTTAAAGTGTAGTTTTGGTTTTGGTTGTTATGAAAATTGTCTATGTATAAGCTAAGAATCTAGACAATAGGGACACAATTTTAGTAACGAGCTTCACTAAAGTTATATATATTGCCACATTTTTGGATATTGGTAATATAGAGTCTATAGATGATAAAAGTATGTTTGTTGCTGGTAAGATTATGATTGGTGTATGTTTTGGATAGAAAATGTGAAAGCAATTTATTATCATAGAGTATAGAGTATATAGAAAAGAACAAGTAATATGGGTAAGGAATTGAATTTCCTTATCAATTCATGGCAATATAGGGACACCATCATATATATTAACCCTCCATTAACATAATGTGATAATAATTTTTGTATAATAATTTTCTTGTTTTGGATATGTGAAGAACACATATTCTATGATTATGTTATGTGATATTTATGTGAATTGGGGTATTTATGTGTTGATTGTTAGATATGGTAAAATGTTGCATGGTCATGACTAGATGTGAGGAACACAAAATGACTAATCAAATATTGAAGATATCAGTGTAGTTATTTTTTGTATAGTATCTATATCTCTCATATAGATTATAAATCATTATACAAGAAGTGAGATCCTTTTTCAATACAACTCCTTGAACATGGTTGAGGCCTCTAACAAGGTCTAGTCCTCTAACAAGGACTGATGTACTAAATTTATGTAATAGAATCCTCACAATGTCAACACTCCTAATGAAGTATTATGTATTTTTACATTATCTTGTGGGTATGATCCCCGCCAGACTTTGTGTTATGAGTTTCATTGTGTTATGCTCTTTACTTTTCAATTTACTTATTTATACAAGTATATGTTTATGTGCTAATGATGTAGGAGCATCCAGTAGTATAAGGGTAATCTTGTATCACCCAAAAAAGTGCTTAGTGTTAGTTTTTGTTTAAAGTGTTTTCATTTTTGGATACCCATTTGGGTCAAATAACGATTCTAACTCTCATAGTTCCACTATTGGTTTTCTAGATTAGAGTTTTTGAGCACCTTGAAATATGTGTCAATGTAGAAAATGGGTTATTTTGTAATTGAGTCATAATTATGATGAGTTAGAGGGTTTAAGTTGGAGGGATGATTATATTTTAATTTAAAAAACTCCAAAAAAAGAATCAGGTCAAAAAGCTTTATGGTTTAAAAGTTATTGCAGCTTTAAGTTGCCTGGAGACCTCCTAAGAGTGCTTCTGAGTAGATTTGAGGCATGAAATGACCTTGTACGGGCCCAAAAAATAGGGGACAAGAAGATGTAGTCCTTGGGGCTATAGAGCACTTTGAGAGCTTTCCAGAAATGTAAACATTTCATCAACCGAATTTCCAGATCAAAAGTTATGCCTCTCAAAAGTTGGACTACCATTTCTAGATTCTTCTAATTTTACACCAGCTTCTAACATGATTTATAGAACCTTTTGTTTTGGTGGTGGATGCCAAATGGAATATTCTAGAATGTATTCCTAACTCTAAACCTAATTGGGGTTTATTTAAGAACATTTCTGGCATTGTAAAGGCAGTTCTTGGTGGAGTTTGAGAGAAGCTACTGTGAGAAGGATTTTCTCTAAGATCTGACCATTGTAAGCCCATAAGGCATGTCTTTGGGTCTGTTTACATGTACTAAATATAGTAACATATTTAACTAATAATAATATTCCCCTTTTCCCCTATTGTTTTTCAATCTGGTTGTGGTTTGTGTCTTCATTAGCTAAAATCAATTTTTTGGAAAAAGGTGTTGAAATATTGATTCACCCCCCTCTCAATGTTCTCTATTTCTAACACTTGATTTCAAGGATCTCTTCTCATAAGTGACATATCCTTCCATAACTATCTATTTTCTTTACCTTACAAGAGACAACATTCTTTTCTAAGTTTGTGGAATACATTATATCTTAGAGTATATCTCCTTGTTGTTGTATGTAGTTATCCTTGATTCTCTTCCTTATTTTTTCTATGGCTACATAGCAATCATAAGAATGAGGCATACAAACACCCTTCTTGTCCTATAGTTTACATTTTTATGCACTTCTACTTTTACATTGAAACATGCCACTCCCTAATGGGAATGAATGATACTTATCCATCCTAGGGAAATACATTGATACACATACACACACATATATTCATGGATAACAAACCATTGTCCATCCACATATAGCACATGCATATTTACACATTGTTTTGATACCAAGGAGTTGAATCAAAGGTGTATACACATACATAAATGTGTATGCAAAATTAACTAAAAGGTGCACATGATTAACTTCCAAGAACATAAAACTTCAATTTTATCCTACATAATTTGTCTTTTTTTTTATTCGCACTAGGGAACACAAACCTTACTTAGCATGATAGTCACACAAAATCTCTCTCTTTATGATTCCATGCTAGTGAGATACAAACACAAGGGATTATCATCCTTTATGGTGATGTTTCATTTCTTATGTGATCTCTTATACTTTATAATAGTCTTCTAAATATGATACCAGTGGGTGAGACATTTCCTTAGCTAAGGTTTCTTCCACTACTTGATTTGGGCTTTAGTACTAACCCATTTTGAGTCTTTTGATTTTGATTTTCTTTCTTTTATTCTATTCTATTTTTCTTTATTTTTGTGCTCTTATTTATGGGAATGAAGTTATGATCCTAGGTTTGGGGGCTTATGTCTTTGGACTTAGAGATGTTCTATGTCATTGTGATATTGTCTCTTCACTTCTTTCTTCCTATATCGAGAGTATTATTTTCCTTATACTCTTGCTAAAGTGAGGGTGAATGTACCATCTTAAAATGGAAGTCATCAATTTTGAGAGCTTTTATCCCTCCTTAGTGCTCTCTCTCTCTCTCTCTCTCTCTCTCTCTCTCTCTCTCTCTCTCTCTCTCTCTCTCTCTCTCTCTCTCTCTCTCTCTCTCTCCAATATTTCTCAAATTTATATGTCATGTCTCTATTTCAAAAATGGCCCTTTAGGTGCCATTTTCTCACTTTTTTGGTGATATCTTTTAGTGCTTGTATTATTTCCTAGATCTTTCTACACTTCCTTTGAGACCTCATGGACCCCTTATTTAGGACCCCCTCAAAAAAAGGTCAACCTATTATATGTAGTTTGACCTAGGTCAAACTATTCTCTTAGCGATTTAAGTCAAAGGTTTTGAAGTGTTTTGGGATCTTCAATTGTTTTATTTTTCTCCTTTATTATATTGCTTCACTTTTTATCCCCAAAAATAGTATATAAGGAGGATTGAAAATTTCATTTTCATCCACTCAAGAAATCCATCCACCATAATGAAATCAAGAGAAAGTATACACATGGGAACACAACATTTTCAAGCATCCATAAAGCATTCATCAAGACCAAGTATTTCCTTCTTGCATCAAACTTCTTCCTTTAGGGTATATTTGGTTCATGGAAGATTATAGGAATTGGGTTTTTAATAATTTGGATTTGAAATTTTTAATGTTTTTTTCAAAATTGGGAAAATGGAATTAAAATACCAAACTTCTAATAATACCTCGAAACCAGGTAATCAGACTTCCTACTAGCAACTAGGAATTGAAAATCGAAACTTGGTTACACTTTCTGAGGAGTGTAAAGAAATAAGATTAGAGTATTTCTTGAAGTCCACTTGAAACAATAAGCTTTGAATGCATTTTACTGCAATGTAGTTTACCTAGATTTGTGTTGGAGCATATATTAAAGGTATACCCTAATGGATTTTAATTTACTAAGGTCTAGAAAGGATGAGGAGAACTACATGATTTACTTCTCTTTGTAAATTTCATGAGAGTGCCAATTTCTATTGGAAATATTTTTAAAAAATTAATAAATTTTTTCTGGTATGTTCTATCAAATCACATATCTTTTATAATTTTCATGATCTTAGCTAGATACCAGATTGCAACCAAACCCTAACTAAAATTTTTGAGGGTTTTGAGAGTCATAGTAGCAGGGCGGGGGAGAATATCTCATATCCTTTCATGAGTTTATAAAATTTAATCATTTATTTTCAATGTAATTTCATTATATGCTAATGTGTGACTTGTGCTCGACTATGGCACTAGAGATTTCTTTTATCATTACCTGCAACAAATCCCAAATGGATGCTACATATGTTTCTATTTTACCATTACCATATGTATTTCTATTTTATCACTCGGTTGAAATTGTTATTTTGATTCTACCTATGTCTTTGATTCCAAATTTAAGCCTATGAGATTAGAAATTTATGAAAGCACATTATTAGAAATGAAGTAGAGGAATCATGAGAAAACAAGAGTTAAAAATGAAAAGGACATGAATCTGTGAGAGATATATTATCTAATTATGAATTTAAACTATTTCATGTGAATTGAGTTAGGTCAAATTATGAATTTAAGCCATTGCATTTTAATTTTTGATCTTCCCACTCATATTTTGAGTGAAACAAATGGTTCAAGTAAAATTCCAAAAATAGGAAGAAATGTTTTTAAAACCTTGATTTGGAATCAAGATTTGTAGAAATCTCAATTTCTACAATTCTACGAACCAAATGGATCCTCAAGGTGGTAGTAGAATTTGGCTTCTAATGAGGAGATCTATTATCCAAATCATTCATATTCTTACATTATTCACCAAGACACATAAAAATAATTCCTATTAATGAGGTTTTTACTTGGTTTTTTTTCCTTTTGGTTTCTTTGATTCAAGGCTATTACATTTGCATACTTTATCACATATTAAATTTAGTTACATCTACAAAAGTAATTATATTTCTCACTGATATATTCAATCCTAATACATGTCTACATTTCTTCTATCATTATTTTTCATCTTAATTCAACATTTATTCCTTAATCTAGGGTTTGACCAAAAGAATCCCTCATCCAACAAAACCAAACCAAATTTTCCTATATGCAAGAGTAAGATATCAAGTTTGCAACTACAGATATAAAAACTACTTGAGGAGAGTTTTCTAAGAGAACCTAGATTAATTTTTCTACATTACCCTAGGAACATTCCATCATCTCATAAAGTTTCTTGACATTTTTATTTAGGTTGGACTATTCCTAGAGATTAAGAAGAAAATAGGTTTTTCTAGGTTTTTGTCCTAATCATACATCCATGGTCAGATTTTTAGATCCATGATGTTTGAAGAAGAAATGCATCTCCCCATTCACGTTGAAAGTTAATTTCTTTCTCCTTTCTTTTGTATATTATCATAGACCTATTTCCATGTCATAATTAGACTACTTGCTACATTTAATGCCTAGATCTACTTCACTCTTATCATTAAATCAATTGGTTCAATTTTACATTCACATGACACATCTAAAAGTTAAATAAAATTGCATGAAAGAAGGCCTTCTTGCATACTTCCTTGATATAACTTGGATTTATCATGGGAATCCCTTCATCCTAGTTGGGTTTTGCTAATCTAATTTGGGTTCTATTTAGAGATATGTTTGGAGCCCCTCTTTCTCTTGTATTGAATGTTAGTGGCAAGTGAAAGTCTTAAATTTACACTTCTCATTAAGCCTATTCCATTTGTTCACTAAATAAATTCTATTAATGAAAATTGTCAAAAAAAATTTATTGGCAATATTACACATACTTATTAGCATGAAATTGGTGAGAGATTGCATCTCCTAGATTTTGGGGATTGTTAAAAATGAATGATAAATTTAGTTTCTTAATAAGTTTTCCTATTTTAAATAAATATCTCATAGATGCAATAATCATAGGGACAATAGAGTCCAATAAATCATAAAATAAACTAGAAGGAATCTGTAAGAATTTTTCTTAGGGAAAAATTCACCTAGGAACTAAGAATTCAGTATGCCTTAAGAGTACACTAGGAGTTCCTATATATAAAGGCCTCTGAGATGCATCTAGAATACCTCAGAATCAACATCATTATAAGTCATACATTTAGACACATGTCTAGTAGATATGGGTTATCCTCCATTAAACATGAAAGTAAGTGTGATGATGAGAGGATAAGCCTACAAGTGTGTAACATGCAAATCAGTGTTGTAGACAACATGTGCTAAAAAGGGAGTGCAAATAACTATGTTGTCTACATGACAACTCAGTGAATGATGCAAACTCTAGTGTTATAGACACCATGTGCTGAAAAGAGTTGTATGCTTTTGTATTGTGAACATGACAACTCAAAAAGGTGCACAAACTCCTAAGTGTCTCACAAAATAAAATAATAAAATAATGCATCAACCTAACTAAACTTAAGTAAGTGTAAATAGTAAATATGTATTTACACCTACACCCCCCCTTAAGTGAAACTTAGGGGAATGCCCTTAAGCTTACAAAAACTAGGATGAAATGCAAGATGGGTCCCAACTACTAGGCCATGTTAGGTACCCATGTACATAATGATATGAAATCTCATAAAGTGGAGAAAGAGGGAAATCCTCGTGGGAAAAACCCTCCCCCAAAAAGAGAGATAAATAGGGATGCATGGATGGATGGAGTAATCAAGACCCCCCCATTATGACATACATCAAGTATATACAATAGTGAAGAAGGAGCGAGACAAAACCTCATAAGAGGAAAAAGTCCTGCCATAAGAGAGACAAGGTAGTCCCCCCCCCCAAATGAAGAATGCCTATCAGTGAAAGCTGCTCCAAGGAAGAAGCTAGTACAAGAGTGTAGAATGACATTCCTCCCCTTTGGAAGAAACAATGGCAAAGGTACAATCTTGAAGATGTATGGTGGCCTTGAAACCTACTCAAGTGTCCTTGTGTTGATGCTAATGTTCACCCTTTCCAACTGTGCTAAAAAGAATGAATGTAGATCTAGTAAGGATGTTTGTTAAACCTATTCTAATGATCCATCCATCTCCTCAATTGATAAAGGGACCTCCTCCAATTATTATTCATAAGGATCTACAATCATGCCAACCAGTGAAGATTGATCATGTAGAGAATGGGCATGAGGGTAAGAGTGAGCCCTTGCAACAACTATAGAAGGATCATCTTCATCAATGAGAAGATGTAAATCATCAAGGCTATCTCCCAAGTCTACGATGTGTGAGTCGACTAAAACTAGAGCTGGAAGACAACATGTACCTTATTGTGCTAGACCTTTCACTATGGAAATATAAGCATGTGGACTAGACTGATGATGTGACCTCTCACTACAACTGTCAATAGAACCCCACATGTTTGAATTTATTAAAGCACTATCACTGGTGTCACTATCAGTTTCCATAGTGTATGAAGTGTGGAGAGAATTAGAAGATAAGCTAGGTGAACTTTCCTCAAAGTGAACATCCTTCTCCACAAAAAACTCATGAGTCTCTGGATCCATAAGCCCGTAAGCTTTAGCATTTTATTCATATCCAATGAAAGTACAAGGCCTAGGTGGTGGTTCCTTACATACCCTAGAAGATAGGTTTGCCCATGTTGGACAACCAAAGACTCAAAAGTGACTCACAACTGGTTTTCTACCACACCATGCCTCAAAAGGAGTCTTCTTGCCTAGGGCATTATAGGGAGACCTATTAAGTATGTGAGTGACATTGCTAATGGCTTCAATTTCAAGTGACGGATTGATAGACTTGGCTTTTATCATGCAACTTTCCATGGATTTGAGAGTCCTAATCCTCATAGTTGCAAAATCTGTCTTGTTTGGATTGAATGCTGGTGGATTCTATAGATCAATTCCCTCAAGTTTGTAAAAGTCTCTAAGTCTTCTGTCCACATATCTGTTCTCATTGTCCACCCATAGAACCTTGATGGCTTTCCTTGATTTGTGTTCAACATGAGTCTTAAAGGCTTGAAGCTTATGAACCACTTCAATCTTATGATGAAGGAAGTAGACCCATGTGAAATGTGAAATGTCATCAACAAAAGTAAGGATGTACCAGCCTTGGTTGACTAAAATCACTATAAAAGAACCTGCTAAAACCATGTGAACTGACTAGAGAACAACAGGTGCTAAGGAAGACTTGCCTTTATCATACTTCTCTTTGAGATGCATATCCACTTAACATGATGAACACTCTTCCTTAGAAAAGTTGATGTTAGGTAGACCTTTGACCATGTGTTTGAAGCAAAGTTGCTAAAGATGACAGACAGAAAGATGACCAAACTGCTCATGCCATAGTGTGATTTGTGAAGTAGAGTGAGTCAACAAGAATTGAAAAGGAGACTTAGGCACAAAGTAGGAGAAGGAATAAATCCTCTTGTCATGATTGAATTTCCCCACTACAACCAATGAATCATCTCTTAGACTGTGCACCATCACTGAATCTGGAAGGAACTCAATTTTATGACCATCTCCAAGGTGAGTGATTTGGTAAACTAATAGGAGATTGGAGCTAAGGTTTGGAATGTAGATAACATCTTTGAATTCTACATTGTCCATTTCCACATGTCCTTTTCCTTCAACTTACATTTTAGTATCTTCTCCCATAAAGATGTGTGGTACCTTTGACTACTTCAATGAAGAAAATTCTCCCTTTGAAGAACCCATATGGTAGGAGGCACCTGAGTCAAGTATCCATTCCAAAGAAGAACTTGTATTTTCCATAAGTGCTTGCCCTTTCCCCTTTGAAGAGGTTGGAGTTGAATCCTGAGAAGTACCTGGCACTTGAATCTTGTTCTTCTTGAGTATGTTTTCCAACTCATCAATTCTTTTAGTCTTGCAATGATGCTCATCACGATTTGGCTTTTTGCGGGATGCACAAAAAGTTTTTCCTTCTTTTCATTACTTCCCTTCTTGTTGGAAGAAGAATTGCCTTGCTATAAGGAGGATTGTTGTGTCTTAGATTTTGATTTCTACTTCCACTGCTTCTTCTTGTTGTTGCTAGAAATTTCCCTCCTTGACTTTCTTGGTGCTCATCACTAGCCACCAATGCTTTGGTCTTTGATGTCATGAGAATTCCTAAATCCATCAAGTGAGATTGTTCAAAAATCAACATTTTTGCAAATGCATCAAATGTAGGCTTCTGGTAAGCAATTCCCATGGTCAACCTATGAGTATTGAAACTCGAAACAAATGAAGCATACTTTGAAGGTAGCCTCTTCAGGATGTGATGAATCAATTTTTCATCCTTCATGGGATTTCCACAATCTTTAATTAGTGCCCTATACTCATTGGCTTTGTTGATGTAATCATGAATTGTGTCAAAGTTCTTTGGATCCAAGAGGAGTAGACTACCCTCAATTTGAAATCCCTTTTCCTCATCCACCTTACCATACAATGATCCAAGTTTGTCCCAAGCTGATTTGGATTCTGTAAAACTGGTAATATGAAAGAAGAGATCTCTATATGCACAACTCCTAATAATTCCTAAAGCCTGTTGGTCTTATTTTTTCCATTCAATGAGTTCTTTAGCATCAGTAGGTTTGGTAATTGTACAATCAACATAAAGACTGTAACCTTTTTCCATTAATCTACTCCATGCAATATCTTTCCATGTAGAATAACTGCATTGAGTTAGAGGTGGACATTTAAATGAACCCATGATGCATAAAATGAAAAGAGCACAAAAGAGACACACAAAAGTATAGTACACCCCCATGCCCCCACCCCCAACTTTTCACTTAATCAAAAGACCCCCCAAAAAAAGATGCTTTTGGCACTTTATAAGTAGTGCCTGTACAATGGACCACTTGTCAAAATGGACAAAGTGGACTTTCTAATTTTTCTTTTACAACTACCTTTTGAGGCCCAAATCTATCACTAAGCACTGTAGCTCAAATGTACAACAATTTTGAAAAGTAATCAAAGCTTTACAATGGAGAAAAAAGCCCTAATTCTAAAAGTGACATTTTTTTCCATACAACCCCATAATCTGAATGTCGATCTAGAAAATAGGTAAAAAATAATGCACTTTGAAAAATAATGAAACTTGAAAAGGTGACCAGATGAGCCCATACAGAGTGTTTGAAGTTGCAAAATATAGGATTAAGCAGGTATAGTGGCCAAAAAATTAAATTTCTAAAAAATCCTTGCACCAAAACCAAAAAATAACACCACCACTAGAAAGCTTAGGAAATTCTACCAAATTTCAAAAAAAATTGCACCTGAATTGGAGTCTAGATGACCGAGTTATGGGCTCACAAATTCAAGCTACCAAATAACAAATCAATTTGGAGAGGGGTCTGGAAGGAAAATTTCTAGCTTAAATTTGATGGTCAAATAACTATTGCAATAGTTGAAAAATGACTAGGAATGATGGTCAGATGACCGTCAATTTTAACCTAGTGAAATGATGATGTCAGCAAAAAAGGCCACCTAGATGATGTGGCAGTATGGATTACTAACGTGGGAGGCTATGTCATGGTCCATGTGGCATTGACATGTCCTATGATGTGGCCAATGAGTGTGATACCTACATGTAGAGCTATTTGATGTGTCTGTATCATGTCTGCTTGTCAATGTTGACATGTGGCAGAAGAAAAATTGTCCAAATGTTGCTAGGACGAATGCTATGTAGGTAGTCTGATTATAAAAAACAATGGGCCAGAAGTGGTAAATGCAACACCAAAGTCTTGTAAATGGCAGGTGGCCAAAAACTTCATAGTGATCATAGAATGTGATAAAGCGGTGCTGTGTTTAGGAGGATTGGTGCTGGGTTTTACATGTATTATCCCACATTGAGTGGGGAAGTGCTTCAAGTGCTATTTAAATTGAAGCTATCAAGGGCTTAAAACAAACAACCCCACTGGAGGTTATTGTGGCCAAGCTGGTGGGTGAGCGCTACCAATAGTGTATGTCGTGGCTGGGAAAATTGTTGTTGTGCTCAAATTATTGCGTGAGAAATTGATTGGTATGATCATCAAATAAATAATGGAGGAATATTCCTTTATGTAGGGCCAGGATTTGATAGCCTAATACCTGCAAATTTTTTTCTTTGCTACAAATTTCAAAAAAATATAGTTGAAAATATAGAGAATTAAATTATAGACCCATAAAATTAATCAAATAGATCTGCAAATGACCATACTTGAATTGCAAATTTGGGCCTCCAAGTGCCGATTTGCAAATTTTTTTTGCCTCATGGTTGACTTTGGCCTAGGGTAGCCGAGTTTATAGTCGATCTTCATTAAATCAGCATTTTAGATGCAATGACGAGGTCAAATCTGGCTCTAGATGCTCCCAATTTTTGCAGTACTCTAAATTTGGGCTAAGGTGTTGAAGCAATCAATGGTCTCAAATGACTATGTGATGAGAAAATCTCCAAGCTCTGATACCATGTAAGAATTTTCCTAAGGGAAAAATTCACCCAGGAACTAAGAACTCAAACACAAGCACAACTGTAGACTAGAAAGAGAGAGTATGATCAGAATGATGATATGTTCATTCAATATGCCTTAAGATACACTAGGAGTGCCTGTATATAAAGGCCTCTGAGATGCATCTAGAATGCCTCAGAATCAACATCATGATAAGTCATACAACTAGGCACATGTCTACCAGATATGGGTTATCCTCCATTAAGCCTATGATGAGAGGATAAGCCTACAAGGGTGTAACACACAAATCCGTGTTGTAAACAACATGTGCTAAAAAGGGAGTGTGAATAATTGTGTTGTCTAGATGACAACTCAGTGAATGATGCAAACTCTAGTGTTGTAGACACCATGTGCTGAAATAGAGTTGCATACTTTTGTGTTGTCAACATGACAACTCAAAAAGGTGCACAAACTCCTAAGTGTCTCACAAAATAAAATAATAAAATAATGCATTAACCTAAGTAAACTTAAGTAAGTGTAAATAGTAAATATGTATTTACACCAACAGAATCCATAAGGATGTGAGGCCTTAAAACTATCCATTGAAAAGGTACCTATCCACACTTCCTCCTTTCAAATTGGGGTTAAGAAATGATAATTAATAATCAAATAAAATTCTAGGGAGGCAATCCAACATCCAAACCTCTAGAGAATTGTTCATTATGCAACTATTATCCTTGAAGACTTTGTAAAAGAAATATGAGGCTAAATCACTCATCAACATGTTCTCTACAGTATCCTAATTATTTAAATCTGTAAGGAAAAGGATAGTGTTTATTTTCTTATGGGTTTTAGTTGGAAATGAAAGAATCTTGACTGAATTTCCATCCCCTTATTTAAACCATTATATTTGGGACTCTATTTCAAAAATACTTCCACCTTGATAAGGATATTGTTCCAGTCAGTCACTAAGGTCTCTTAAATAACATGTGTGTCTAGTGAAATATCGGTCCTCTCCATTTTCACCTAGATGGAATCCGTTTACATGAGAAGTTCCTTTTTTATCAAAGACATTACCAAATGTATGTGTATTCCAACCCTTTTCATTACTTCAAATGATGCTAAGTTTATAAAACACACAAACCATATACCTTCCAATAACATATGAGTCCTACCATACTTTTACAAAAAAATGTAATTCAGGGATGTTCCCCACGTGAATTCATAGAAAAAGGAACTAATCCCTTTTGTATCTAATATATCTAGTCCAAAGGAGTGTGTTTTGATCATACATGATATGGTGGAGGGTAGTAATAAAGGAATTGAATCCTATATCCTAATTAGGCATTGAGAGGAAGAGATCAAGTCTCAAATGGATGAGGTCCACACACTTTCTATGGCTAGAAAAAGTTTTAAAAAAAAAAATGCAATAAAGTTCATGTTGACCAAACAAAATTCATTAGTATATTTAGATTACTCCACCATGATATCCATTTAGTTTCTAGGACACCAAATTTATTTGATGGGAAAAGGGGGTAATGACATCACCAAAAAGGGACAAAATTGGGTGGATTTATGAATAAGGGTCATGATTTCATTTCATATTTTTCTCCTCTCATTATAAGAACTAGGTGAATATAAATTACCCATGAATCACATCATACCATTAGAGCTAAACCTAGTAGCTAAAATATTCTGGTTGGAAAAGGTTGAATATCTATGGCCCTCTAAAGGGTTTTGCATAGTAAAAATACTACTTAGGCTCCAAAAGATCCCATAATAGAATATTTTGAACCCAACCAAAAAACATTGCAAGATTTCTTAAGGAGGGTTCTCATCTTAACTCCTTGAAGGAGAAGGTTATTGACACTGTTAATATAATTCTTGAGGGAAAATTATTTCTCAGCTCCCACCCATATTTTAAGAGATGAACCTCATTAATTTTTTTAGCAAAATATTGGATTTTCTATCTTCCATTGACAATTCCCTCACGAACTCCCTATTCCTTGCGACCCATTGTGAAGGTCAACCAAATTTCATGTTAGATCCAACAACTTATTTATTAATCTTGTTTTTATTTTTCTATATCATTCATTCATGATCTTCCGCCATAGAGATGGTGAAAAAACCAAGTGGTGAAAACATTGTAACTTCAGGTATTGGGGTGGGGGGCAAGGGTTTGTTAATAAGAAAAGTCCACACCTTGTTTAGAAATTATAAAACCATTACAAAAATTAATCCAGATGGTAAAATTCATAATTAACTCTTGCTAATAAAAGTCAACATGTTGTACCATCTAATCGACTATCATTATAATCTATCACACATTACACATTAGTGACCATTATAATATTAATGAAATGATCCTAAAATATGAACACATATATACAAGAGATTTTTATATGATAGTCTATGATTTCAATTATAGCACAATTCCCTATCCATTTTTTTGTAACCAGTCTTCACTAAATCAATTGTAACTCATTCATTAAAAAAACATAAAATTTTGCAACCATATATATATATATATATATAATCTATAATCATCTTGACACACAAAATCATTCTCACATACTCAAGACTACTAATCATTGGTTGTATTAAATTGATCAATAGTTCACAACATACATAATTTGAGTCTATATATAATCACAAAACATATATTGACATCAGTGAAACAAATTGTCATCAATACAACATGTCTACCTTGTCAAAAACCTCAACAATCTCCCCATGTCCTAAATATATTTTCCATTCTCAATAGGGGTAATCATTGGATCAAATAAAATATAATTGAGGAAATACAATGGAGCTACAATATGAGGTCCAATAAGTGACAGTTTCACTTTCCTCCAAAGGATCTAGTTGTACACAATAAAAACTAAACTATTCCCATGGAAATTTTTATTACTCATATCCACTAGAGGGGTATCATCTAGATTTAGGCCCCAATAAAGATTTTTAGAAGTTTATAAAAGCTTAAGAAACTCATTTGTGAAAGGATATTCATCATTAACATTATTTGGTGTCATGCTTGTAGAGGGTACATTAAATTTAATAGGGAGGGTGAGATACCATTTAGTTTTTTTATTGTTTATCTAGAGCCTTATAGTCATACGTCACATGGTCTAATTTATTGAAAATTTAGGAAAAGGCTATGGAATTCTCATACACTAGTGCGTATGTCCACTTATGGAACTTATATTGTAGGATACCAAAATTTGACAACTAGCATTTTACTAACAACAACATTGGCACAAAAGTGAGTAAAAACTAACCTAGTGGCATTATCCATTGAAATCTAGTTACCAAAAGTGTTTCCAACCCACCAAAAAATATCTTCTAGTCTCATAATTCAAGTGGGGGACTTAGAATTATAACTCATTTAGGTTTCATTTGACATAAGTCAGTTTTAAGGTCAATGCTTGGTTTACATGGGCTAGAAGGTAGGTGATTCCTTGCATATGGCCATGAACTAGAGAGGACAAAGTTGTATCTTCTACTTTTATGAAATTAAATAGGATTAAGAATCTAGGAATAATATTACTCACCACACTTTCTTTAAGCTTTCATCTATGAGAACCATACTTCCTAAGCATGTCAATGGTTTGTTGACAAGAGAAAAAAAAAAGCAACCAAACTATTTCTCATGTAGGAAACAATATAGTCAAGCATCACATCAAGAATCCTAATAATTACTCCTTTCTCATTTTGTGCACACTAGGACCATCTCAACTTTCACCTCTTTTTGAAAATCACCCACAAGGATTATCTTCCATCATTTAGACAAAGCACCAACTTAAAATTTTGCATGATCTCCCTGTAGATGCTTAAAATCATCCCAGATGCTATATTTATTTATTTAATATTTCCTATGATACCATAATTGATTACTTATTAATTAATTTTTCTTGTCATATTCTTCTACCTATTTAATTAAATATGTTCATTTTCCTAAAGGTATTCAAATTTAATTCAACATCCTTCTAATGTATTAAATTTATATAATAAAAAGTGCTCCATCAACCCCCTTTTAAAACAAATTCTATTTATTTAAAATCCCTCCACATGATTAAATTTCTATACCCACCATTAAATTAAATCCTAAATCCTACCTAAAGCTTAGTCTACCATTCATGATTCTCATCCTTCTAAGTCCACCCACTAGTTAATCCCTCATATTTATCCTAAATACCCTTTTAACCCCTTTTAGCCCCTAAGTGGTTCTTCACACATGTGTGAGCAACTAAGTCCCAAAGATCCCCCCTTTAATTAACTTCTCCACAAGGTACTCTTATACCTTTGTCCCCCACTTTTTTCCCAAGGTTGTTCACACATGTGTGAGCATACATTGAGCCACTCAAAACTCAAAACTCTTTTTTTACTTTTGCATGGCTTATCCTTTAGCCCATGTGTTACCCTTGTGGTACCTATGTGGATGCCACATAGATGCCACCTTGTTAAGATCTCCCTCCATTCCATTGTTATCATGCTAGTTTAGTGCTAGAGCTTTTTTAGAGATTTTCATGCATCGTACTAACCTTTGGTAGTTTATTTAGATTCATTTATTTTCATTTTAAAATTAGTTTACTCTCTTGCATCTATGTCCATTACCTTTGAATGATCTCAAGATTTTTTTCTTTCATAGCCATTGCTTGAAGTGTTCTTCACCATTTTTAGCATAGTTTCATACATATTGCACTTTATTCTATCAATCTTGGGATTTCAAAGTTGTGTTTGGGGAGAGCACATCCACATCTCTCAATATTGAGCACACCAATAAGGTCCATTTGGGTGCCCTTGTTGAGCTACTTCAAGGTTGCATGGGGATTATATTTAATCTGTTGCATTAGTGTGGTAAAACTCAAGCTAGTTAGTAGACTTATAATATTATTTGCATCTTGATATAAATGTGTTACTAACATTTTCCTTGTTTACATGTGCTCCCAAAAAATCAGATTTTCATGTATACACTCCTTTATCAACAACTAAACTTGAGATGACATTATCCACCTTGGACACATTCCCAATGTTTTTGTCTTATGCCATACCACCATCAAGAGCCAATCCCATTTCAATGGTTCTACCAAGTCCCTTAGGGATAAAATTTATAGGTGATGGTGGGGTATCACTAGAATTTTTTTGTCCCCAATTAGATTGGTCCACCATGAAAATTAAGGGTTTGAAAAATTACACAGTGGAAAATTTAAAGATTTATGTTTGTTTTGATCATCTTTATAGAAATAGGGTATCATTGATCTTAGTCATAGTTACTACCCTTTGAATTATTCAATTATTTTATGAGAAAAATACACACTAAGAAATTAAAAAAAATAGATTTATTTAAATAGATTACCATTCTATAATAATTTCTTGATAATTTTTTATTTGGATGAAATGAAATGAATGATATAGTATACCAACTACAAGAATTAAGGTTTTGATGTTTTATATGAAAATATTGTATCAATATAAAGTTTTGAAAAATGTGATAGTGATTTTGGATATTGTAGTGTGTTATAGATGGCGATTATCTCATCCATTTAATTATCAATTATTATGAGATGATCACCCTCTATAACACCCTACAATATCCCAAATAACTCTCATAATTTTCACAATTTTATATATTTACATGAATCATTCCATCTAAAACATCAAAATCTTAATTCTTGCAATCAATCTACTATATCATTCTTTCCACTTCAATCATAGAGAGAGAGAGAGAGAGAGAGAGAGAGAGAGAGAGAGAGAGAGAGAGAGAGAGAGAGAGAGAGAGAGAGAGAGAGAGAGGACCTACTCTAGGTTAGGATAATGTAAGGATACAAATATAGAATGAGAGGAGATAAACAAAAATACTATATTATTAAGGAATACATAAGTGTCAAAGAATTAGGTACATGCAAAATATTGTCAAATGAGAATCTAGTTTTAAATGTGCACCCAATTGTGTAAAGAAGTACATGGAGAGTATCAAGAGAAGTAGAAAATAAATTATGTAAGGATTAATAGTTTAATGGTTTATGTTTTATTTTAGGTTTAATAGTTCAAGGGTTTAAGTTTTATTTTAGGTTTAATTGTTTTAAGTTTTTCTATAGATTTAATAGTTTAAATATTTAAGTTTTGTCACAGGGTTAATAGTTTGAAGGCTTAAATTTTGTTATATGTTATATAGTTTGGGGGTTTAAGGTTTAAGTCATATTTTGATCTAATGGCTTAAATCAAATTTTAATGTTTCCTTTTAAGTTAAATATTTACATCTATTCTAAATACATTAGACTAAATTAACTTTACAAATAGCATTTTGAATGAAAAAAATTCATAAAAGAATATTAAAACTATAATTTTCATACACATCATTATAAAAAAAGAAGAAATATACATTTTATGCTAATAAAATGTAAAATATTATTTTTATGCATATAATTGATAAATAAATTTAAAAGAAAAAAATAGAAAAATTTGAAAATGTGAGCTCCAATTTCAAACTAAGTTGAGTACCCCTTGAGTTCCCTTTTCTTCTCTGCAAGCTCCTCAATATGCAAATGAAGGTCTTAAACAACCATTTCAGGTATATATGGTAGGAAGTGGTACTTAATTGAGTAGAAAGTGGCCAAGTCCTACTCAACCAAGTAGTATGTGATATGTACACACCATTGGGTACCACACAACACCACACAACACCTATGTCAACTTGACATAGTCATACTTTGCTAAGTTTAGTGTGTTGAATATAAGACTAGGTTTTGACTATTTCTTGTCAACACACTTAAGATGTTTACTAAGTTCATGCCAAGAAAAATATGTATAGATGCTGAGTAAATAGTTGATGTCGAGTGAAGTTCAAGTGCTGAGCAAAGTATAAGTGTCGAGTCACTATAGAAGCCGAGTGGAAGAGAATTGCTATAGGAACCGAGTGAGCTAGTTTTTCTATATGAGCCTAGCATCAAAGGTAACAAGTGTTGAGTAACACATATTGGACATAGTTGTTTGTAATTGCACAAACACCTATATAAACAATTTTTTGAGCTGACATAGAAGAATCTCAAAGGATATTAGAGAGAAGAATGAATCTTTTACATTTCCTATGCAATCAACATGCAACCAATAACAAAAATGGAGAAGACATGCAACCAATAAGAAAAGTGCATGAATTGAGCAGGAAATGAAGAATGAATATGGATTGTAGATTCATACCTAACCCTAAGTCTTCAAAATCCTTAAAAGGAGGACAAAACCCCATTGTATGTGGGAATGAGAGCAGTGTATGGGTAAACTATAGAAAAATTCAGAAGGAAGTGTAAAAAGACTTAGAAGAAAAGAGCAACATTGCAACATCCAATTGATGAAGAAAAAAGTATCAGAATATCGAAGAGTGACATATCATATCAAGGATTTGGTATCAACAATTGGAGATTGCAAAGTTATCAGGTCAAAGACTTTCTAATACTCTCTAGCAATTGTATTAGATAATGGAAATCCTATGGACTTAGGTTGGCCTAGTAGCCATTTGTAAATCCTTTAATAAGGTGGAATTCCAAGTGAATGTACTGAAGTCCTCTAACCAGGCCTACTTTTAGTAGGGTAATGAAATCCTTTAACCAGGTCACTTTTGACAGAGTGTAAAGTCTTTAACAAGATAGGCCTTTCATAGGGTATACCATTGGAAGTGGTCAAACATTGTAACCTTGAACAATTACACATTGTTGCAGTGATATTTTGTGGGTGTCATCCCCACCTGAGTTTTACCTTCTCATTTTGGAGGGTTTTTGGATTACCAAATTTGTGTGTTGTCTATTTTCGTGCATGCCTTTACTTTCAAGATCAATAGATAGATTGAATGCATGCAAATGGTTTTAGTTAAAAGAATTTAAAAGGGTTAAAGTTAGTTACTTCTAATTCACTCCCCCTCTCAGAAGTAAATCTTCCCACTTGTTAATTCCAACATAGTGTAGTGTATTCAAATGCAACAACTGATCATGCTTTTACTCTCTACATATGTATAAAAAAAAAAGTCAATTGTAGTGCTCATATAGGATTTCATCAATGATACCTTTAGATAGAAAATTTTAGAAAAGGAAAATTGGTTTTATTGTGTTTCGTGTCTAATTTAGAAAAAATCTAGATCAATAAAATCATTTAGGAACAACATGATATCCTTGACTAACTAGGAAAACCATAATCATTCTAATTAACCTAAATTAATCAATAGAACTATAAAATAAATACAAAAATTTGGTAAAAATTAAAATCCAAAGCATCAGTTTGATAACATTCCATTTTTTCTTCTTATTCCTCTATAATTAAGTTTCTCTCAAAATGAAAAGTGCATAAATGTGACAATAAAAAATAGTTAATTGATGTGATAACAATGATAATTTGAAGAGCTGTTATCCAAAATGAGAGAATTGATCCCAATTCATGGGAAAATTGGGATTGATTAAATGGATAATATTTATATTGGACTAAAATTGATCAATGGACAAGATTTTAGGAGAGGGCAATTGGAAATTGATATTTTCAAGTGGAGGAAGAAATATAAGTTAGTAAGATATGAGTGAAAATAAATATTTAAAAAATTATTTTAAATAAAATATACCATTTGAGAGTGGAAAAAAAGAGCAATGATAAATAAGTTAAGTGGAGAAAGAGAGGGGTTAAAAGGGAAAGATGGAATAGTTAACTGGGTATATAATTTAACAAGAGGGACTTGGAATTGAAGAGGAAGGTGGAAGGTGAAAGAGTTAGAAGTGGAGACAAATTAAAATCATGAGAAGTACATAAGTGGAGTGAATTAATAAGTATAATATTAATATTATTGCATAAGTTAGTTAATTAGGCAATTACAAAAACAAATTTATTTAATTGTGTTGGTGATTAAAAAATTTGTCCTAGAAGTGGTGTTAGAATAGAGGATCCAAATAATTGAATAATCATTTGACTCTCGAGTAAATTAATTGTAACATGATAAAATGATTAAATAATTGACCATCATTAAATTAGATGGGTAGAAAGAGTAATTGATGACAACTTGACATGATATGATGGAATTAGAAGATGTAGTTTATAATTAAATAAATAATTAAAATTACCAAATTAATGAAAGGATGTGATATGGATGAATGAAAAGACCAGATGAGAAACATAGATGAATAACTAGTAAAAATCATCATCGAAATGGTAACTAATTTTTATTATCTACAAATATCTTAGAAATTTTCAAAGCCAAATTTTTACCTAAGAAACCTTATATATGTACAAGTCCTAAATTGAGTGGCATATCTTCTAAACCTTTAAATCATTGTTGCAACTTTCAAAAATATTATTTTTGCAAAGTCCTCTTCAACTGACCTAATAATTGGAAATAAGAATGCGTCATTGATAACAATATTGTCCCTTTTACTTCTTATCATTGTCATCTATGGGTAATGATTTTACACCCTTATGTTAACGATGGTGAGAATCAATTTTGTCTTCAAGTTGATGCATGTTTCTTAAGAAATCAAGGGATAGACCATGCAAGAGTTTAAGTAGAGCTTAGTGTTGGATTTTACCCTTGTCAATCACTCATGAAGTTATCACTTATCAACTTTCTCTAATCAATATAATCTTTGTTGTTGAAGATTGCCTTGAAGAAAACATTATTTGTGGATCCAACCATTTTTATTGTGTACCATCCTAAATTGTTAGCACATATAATTAGATGCTCAATTTAGCCCCATTTTAGCATGTATGGGCTCATACCTTGATTCCACGCTCTCCTAACACTCACTGGATATTTATTGGTTTAGATTAATGTTTGAATTGATATTATGAGTCCTATATTAATTTATTCCCACTAAAAATTGATGTAAGTCCTTATCTCTAAGTGTTTTCCTTTATTATTTCTTCAATTTGATCATTTATTGATTGGAATGGGCCCTATATCCCAATTTGTGACCTTTTTTCTTCTTCCCAATCTCGCAATGAGTTGTACCAAAATTTATGCCATCTACCATTATATGGGGCCTATGAATTTGCTTTCAAGCTAGATTGGTGGGAAGAGGATGCACAAAGAATCCTCTTCCCTGATGCTTTGCCCCAAATTTGGTTTGGGGTTAGTATTATGCATTTAGAACGATTTCTAAATCTATGTTAGCCTCCTTTGAGTTTTGAGCTTGAAATATTGTGAGGGGTATATAAGTGGACTATCTCTTCTAATTTGGGTATGGGACAATTTATGTTTCAAGATATCCTCTACAATTTATCATAAAAGCATTCTCAAGCAAAATTTAAAGTATTACAAGGTATTTTTCAAGGAAATATTCTCCATGGTTAAAGATTCTCTCCCCATTGAAGGACATAGAAAGGATTCTAGCTTAAAAGGAAGAAGATTGTTCAAGAATCCATATTCATTTAGATCTTCAAGTCAACCTTCCTCTCATCAATCAAACATTATGAAAACCTAAATATCCATTACACAAGGTTTTTGTCTTTCATGATTTCCTTTTGGGTTTTTATGTCAAGTCAAATATATTGCATCAACATACTTGATGATATTCAAAGAAGCATTTGCATTTCCAAGGTTTAATACAATGTATTTTCAAATTTGCCCCTTGTATGAAAAAACACTCTCATTTACTTTATTTCATTTAAATGTTGATTCAAAACTAAGGTTCAACTTAGGAAAATTCATCTACACTGCCTTTTCTAGATTTGTGTGTGCGCAAGGACATAATCAAATGCATTAGGTCTTAATCCAAAAAATATAGAGTTTGATTGAAAGTCTACAATTGAATTTAGTAAAAAGAACTAGGAATGGGATGGATAGGGAAAACTCTTCCATAGAAATAAACTTCAAGCTAAAACCATAGATTAGTATTATTGTTTGGTTACTATTTTTGGTGCTTACAATTTATTTATTTTCTATCTATCTATACATTATGGAGCTTGTCATTGCTACATATTCTCCTTCCATTTTTTATCATCCAATTATATTTCCCTAATCAATATTTAATATTAAAGACATATTATAGACACCTATTAAGTGTTCGATACCATTGAATCATAATGGTTCATCCTCCTTCCTAATGCACAATATGAAATAAGGTCTAATCTATTGACCTTAATTTATTAGTGTACAACTTACATGATGTCTATTACCCTACTTAATAGTGATACTGTCTCTAGCATCTAGATGCAACAAAGCCCCATGTTAATACTTTTAGAGTTTCTAGTTGTCATCTCTTCCTTATATATTTTAGTAATTCTTCATTTATACAACACATTTCTTCTTGATTATTATCATAACATAGTTCTCCATCATTTTTTGTATAATCATTTTTATCCTTGTTGTCAATCTTGGCACAAGTCATCACTAGTTCTAGAGACTGCAATGTAATGAGGAATCATGTTGTCTAAACTAGCCTTGCTCTAAAGTGATGCTTCCCATTAGATACTTTCTTGAATTTTTGACATTTAATCTAGGAATTATCTGAGATCCATATGTCCCAATTTAATGCTCACGATATCTCTATCCTTGATACCAACTTGTTTAGAGGAAGATAACCTTGATATTTATTTTTTATTGGGGTTTCTTCCCAAATTTATACATGCAAAAAAAACAAGTTAATGAATCATCATAACTATTTAATATTTTACATATTTTTGTTAAATTGAAAAGTCCATTTATTCACACAAAAGAAAAGCTTGTGACTAGCACATCTAATTCCTTGGGTAAATAATTAAAACCATTTGGGTTTGTAGATATGATATCCCAAAAATATTTCAATAATCAAAGATAAGATACCCCTAAACCTTTGGAGATCAAGGACAGGATATTTGTAATAGGTTTTTAAATTGGGATGTTGATACCACAATAAATCTTTTTGATAATATAACAATTTTTTTGGGATTTTTTGAGATTAGGGATCCTTGGTCATTACTTTCCACTTTTGAGCTTCATAATTCTGAACCTTGACATGTTGAAATTCTTTTCATATTCAAGGATAAATGATAATAGCTTCTTGAAGCCTAAAAAAATAGCTATTTTAATGAGTTGATTTCTAACACATGCACTCTTATTCTTTAATTTTTCCCTATATTATCATATCAAAATCTTAATTATAGCTTAAGGTCTTGAAGACATGAAAGATAATTTCTCAAATTTTATACTTATTTGAACTTACAAACTCTAACCTATCCTATCTAACTACACATTGAGAAGCTTTAAGGTCTATCCCCAAAAGAGTAAACTCCAAGGCTAAAGGAAACCCTTAATAAAGCTAGAAATTTGAAAAGAAGAGAAACAACCACACTTGATTGCTAAAACCCATGAGGATAGAGTCTTGTAAGATGACCAAATAAACACAATTATGAAGAAGTTAGGAAAAAATAAGAAAATAATGAATTAAAGCTAACAAAAATAGCCCATAACCTTATCTAAAACCGAGGAAATGACACAATCAATTCAAAAAATAACTTATTTCTTGATTGGTTGCATGAGTTAAAGAAAGGACACTCTTTTACTCAATAATCATAATTCATACAATCCTAAGAGTACAAGTGTTCAAATGAGTAGGAAAGTCCTCCTTTTTTAGGTATGGGGTTAGGTTATATCAATGTGTGTAAATGAAACATGAACTTTTTAAGGGAATCAAGTCCCACCTTTCGAGGGTTTGAGACTAGAGTTTCAAATATTTCATGTCTTCAAGTTACCTCCAATGCATCAATGCCCAAACACAAGACACGGGGAGATTGGGATCTAGGGGTGAGGCATCCTTGAATGTTTGAGGGGTATGCTCACCACCGAACCCTAAAATATTGAAGATGAAACAACAACAACAACAACAACAACAACAAGGAAAATATGGGCATTCGACATATAGTTTTGGAGGATCCAAAGTGATTAGGATAGACATAATCCCTAATTAGAAAAAGGCCAAAAAATAATAGAAGGCCAAGAAAAAATGAAACCAAGGCAAAAAAAATAGGAAAAGGGGAGAGAAAGAAAAGTAAGAAAGGGAGGTCTCTTCTTTCTTAAGGGAATAAGAGAGGTTAAACTTGAGGCACACAATAGCCTTGAAAAAAGAGGAATGCCCCTAGCATTTCATCATCAACAAGTATCACTCAAACCATCTCTAGACAACATCACTCGTCCTAATATAGAAAGGTGTATGAACTTGAGACATATCCTATACTTTTCCTTATTTAGGAGAAATTGAAAGTGTGAGTGCATAGCATATATATATATATATATATATATATATATATATATATATATATATATATATATATATATATATATATATATATATATATATATATATATATATATATATATATATATATATATATATATATATATATATATATATATATATATATATATATATATATATAAACTAGTAATGGAGATGTTCCAAATAGACAACACATTTCAATCAATCCAAAACATGTCCTAGATCTAGAAAATAAACCCAAAATTATATCAATGAAGCTCTTCTTTATGAATGCATACCAATAAAATCAAAAAATCTATACCCAAATATACTTATGAAATAATTAACCCCACTATTCTCCTATCCTTTAAGAGTATGGAAGGATGGTTACTTTTAAAAATTCAAGCACATGGACAAGAAGACATTAAAGAAATGGAACATGGTTTATTAATGTAAAGATGTAGCTATGAAGATGATACAGATAGAAATGTAATAATGATGATGGCAAGGGTTCTTCAAAGACCATATAAGTAAACAAATATGCATAAGCTCATTAATATTAGCACATGCATTAAGGTTCAAGTGAGAGGATAAAATGATCTCTTATAAAATTCCTCATGAAAATCAAGGGTAGAGATTAAGATGTGGAAGAACAAATATTTTCACCTTCATAAAAACAAATTTGGTAATTAGAACTTTCATTAAGATGCCTCCTATTCAAATGCCATCACCTATTGTAGAAGATTTAAAGACACAAAAGATAGACAATGTAAAATGCTAGATATAGTACCTACTAGTGTCTAATGGAATGCATGATACCATCTTTATGATGCACTTGAGTGGGTTTTTTTTATAACCACATATCCTTATGTACATATGTCTTAGAGGTCATCTCTAAATATGCCGTTGTATATGCTCATTTTTTATATTTTGAAATATAAGCCAATAGAAATAATTAGTTTAAACCAAAAAAAAATTAATTTACCAAAATTTATTTTATATTTTAAAAATGAAACTATACAAATGGTTTTATTAAGAAATTAGATTATACTCATTATTCAATCTAAACATGAAAATAGAAAATCAAATATAGGAAAAAAATATTTGACTTAAACTTAAAAAAGCTGATTTGATTTAAATTTTAAAATCAAATTATGAATAAAATAAATAAAATACAAAACTATCATTGTATATAAGAGAGCCTTTTAAGATATTGACTAACGAGAAAGTTTTGAATTGAATTTATAACTTTCATGAGAGGACACGTTATAGAGTAAATATGTCAATAATTTGGAAATGAACCTTTTTAAGTTGTTTATCCCACAAAATTTAAAATTGGGCTTACTTTGATATTATAATATACATCATTTTATTTTTAGCAAACTTAAGAATTTTGACATCTTTGAATAGAAGCGGGTCAAAGTATACAACAAATCAAAAGACCTAAAAACTCTTGATGAATGCTTACGATGATATTTTGCTTGTTTTAAGGTAAGCAATTTCTACTTAAAGACATGATGTGGAAACAAAAGCAAGGCAAATAAATTAAAATGGTTAATTGAGTTTTACATAATGTTTATGTGGTCCAATTAAAGAAGGTTCTAGTTGAAACGAAATAATTTCTCATATATATATATATATGGTCTATTATTTAAGATAATGGATTATAGTTGTTATTTAATATTTCCTTTTTATTCTAGTGGTGAATCATGGTGTATGACCCAAAATATTGATAAAAAATATCTATATAATTTTCTAATATAAATATTTTACAACATATTTATAAAATATGAGAAGGTTAGATCTTCATACATAGAAAGTTTTTAGAAGGTCAAATTTATAAGTTGTTTATTCTAACAAAAAAAAGCTTATAAATTAGGTAAGGGATGAAATGAAAGAATAGACCATTGAGAAGTCATTATTAATAACACACACTTTGTAATTTCTCAAAGCTGTTAGCTCTCTGGGAGGAGATAAAGCCCCTAGTCCTAATGGATTCCCCATCTTTTTCTTCCAAAAGCTTTGGAAAGTTGTTGGTAAAGATGTTTGTGATGCTGTTAAGGAATTCTATGGGGCTAAATAGATGCTTAAAGAAATCAATTCCACCTTTCTGTGCCTTATTCCTAAGAAAGTTGGGGCTGATTCTCTGGATCAGTTTCGTCTGATCAGCCTATGTAATTGTTTCTATAAAATTATTTTCAAAGTTCTCACCTCCAGACTTGTTTAGGTAATCCCGTTGATTATTGCAGAACAACAGAATGGGTTTGTCCCTGGTAGACAAATCCTTAACTCTATCATCTCTGCTCATGAGAATATTCATTCCTTGTCTTGTTCTAACAATCAGGGCTTCATTATGAAAGCGAACATTGCTAAGGCCTATGATAGAGTGGATTGGTCTTTCCTCTGTAATATTTTGCTTGCTTTTGGCTTTGATCATAAGGTTGTGGGTCTGATCCATTAATTGGTTTCTACTGTCTCTATTGCGGTCTTGGTTAATGGTAGCTCCTCTCCTTTTTTTTTTCCTTCTCGAGCGCTGAGACAAGGTGATCCTTTATCCCCCATCCTTTTTGTTATTATGGCTGATTGCTTGTGGAGATTTATTAGGGACTTGGTCCAAAGAGGTTTGCTCGAGGGCTTACAACCATCTTCCCATCCATTAATTTGTTCTCATGGACAATTTGTTGATGATACCATCTTCATGGGTAAGGCTGAAGTGAAGGAAGCCAGGATTTTAAAGCAAGCTATTAACTTATATTTTGCTGCTTCCAGAAAAAGGGTTAATTGGAGTAAAAGTGCTATGTTCTTCATTAACACCCCTATCCACAAACAATTTAAAATTGCTAAAATCCTAGGATGTTCTATAGGATCTCTCCCATCCTCTTACTTGGGGCTCCCCCTAGGTTTGAAGGTCCCTGATGCTTTCTAGGAAGATCTTATTAACAAATTCAGCAAAAAGTTGGCGGGATGGAAAGGAATTCTTTTAAGCCAGGTTGGTAAGTTAACTCTTCTCAAAGCCTATCTCCAAAGCATTCCTACTTATGCTCTAAGTCTTTTCAGTATTCCTTTTAAATTTGTTGAGTCAATTGATAAAATTCAAAGAAACTTCCTATGGACTGGCACTGAGGAAAAAAGGAGAATGCCTTTAATTGCTTGGGATCAAGTATGTAAACCTCACAGTGAAGGGGGATTGGGAATTCAGAAAATCAAAAGTTTGAATGAAGCCCTTTTAGCCAAACAGGGGTGGAGAGTGTACCATGACAACAAAGAGTGGAGTACCATTTGGAAACATAAGTATCTCTTCAATGCTTATTCACTTCCTAATTACCTTGACTCTCCTGATGTTATTCACTCTTCCTCCATATGGGGAGCTGTTCAGGGGACCAAGAAAACTTTAGAAAAAGGATGTTCCTAGAAAGTTGGTAATGGACTTAAAGTGAAATTTTGGGAGGATACCTGGCTTATGGACCATCCTTTGATTGAAGATTTTCATGACAAGGCCTTAATTGATCGATGCAAGAAGAGATTTGGCCTTCTTGTTAGTCATTACTGGCAGAATGATTCATGAGTGAATTTAACTGATGTTGGTCAAGGCTTTAGTAATATCCAATTATCCCTAAATGTTGTCTCTCTTTACCCTTATCTAGAGGATGAGATTATCTGGTATGCTAATCCTAGTGGGAAATTTAAAGTCTCTTCTATCTTTGCTTCTAAGGATAAGAGTAATCAACCTCTCTGGTCTCAAGCTTGGATTAAGGGTCTCATACCCAAAATTAACATTTTCTTTTGGACTCTTCTCCAAAACAAAATTCTGACCCTTGACAACTTGCAAAAAAGAGGTATAAATTTGGTAAATAGGTGTTCTTTATGTAGAAAGGGACTTGAAGATAGAGATCATATTTTTTTAGATGCTCTTATACCCAGGAAGTCTGGACTAAGATTTTGAATTTTTGGGGGATGACATGGGTCCACCAAAACAATGTGGATCTTTATTTTAAGAGTTGGAGATGCCCCTCAAAGGATCCTGATGCTCAATTTCTTTGAAAACTAGCCCTCCCCCACCTTTGGTGGGGCATATGGAAAGAAAGAAATAACATGATATTCAGAAATAAAGATCTTCCAAGATGGGTGCTTGGTTAGAATATCATCAAAGCCTTCAAGGATAATTTTAAGTCCTAGAGGGATCTTGGTCAAACCTTCCAACTTGATTACCCATTAAGATCTCAAGGATCTAAGTTGAAAATTGATAATCCTAGATCAATTATAAAGTGGCTTGTTCCTCCTAATGGATGGATCAAAGGGAATTTTGATGGAGCAACTAAGGGTAATCCGAGAAGAGGAAGATGTGGAGGTGTTCTTAGAGATCATATGGGAAATGTTATTGATGCTATTGCTATCCCTATTGGTCACTCAAATAGCCATATTGCTGAAGCTACTTCTACCCTTTATACCACTATTTTAGCTATTGAATTGGGGTACTCCAAATTATGGTTGGAAGGTGATTCTTTGAATATTATAAATATCCTTAATAATAAAAATTCTATCTCTTGGTCTATAGAGGCAACGGTTATGAAAATCAAAACCTTATTTCAAAATTTTGTAAAGGTGGTCATTTCCCATACTTATAGAGAAGCCAACGGGGTCACTGATTGGATAGCAAATCATGCAGTTCAAATGGGGCAAAAGATGAGGTGGCTCGATGAATTAAACAAACATGTGGATCTTAAAGCGATTATTAATTAGGATGTTATTCATTCCAAAGTGGGAAAGATTTTCTTGGATTAGAAATTTAATGATTTGCGAGAGTGGCCTTACGACTGTTAGATTACCATCCCCGAGGATGTACATTCATGTGAAGGTTATGTGTTCTCTGCACGTATCATCAAAAAGGCATCTTCAATATCATGTCACAAATTACTGGTCTCACTTCAACCTCTCTACTATTGGTATCTGGGTGTCTCTGGCTTTTTGTTCGCTTTGCAAAATGGGGGGTGAACCGAGGAAGCAGGAAGCAAAAAAATGTGATGATTGGAAAGCTAGGCAGGACGTTTGGAAGATTCTTCAAAGAGGGAAGGTGGTCAGCTACCTGGAGCGGTTGCATGTATTCAAACCCCATGTCACCACTGCCTTCTTCAAAAATTGGGTAGACAACAAAGTTACTTTACATGGAGTCTTTGTAAAGCTTACTGAGGAATTCATTTCTAAGGTCACTACTCTCCCCATGAAAGGTATCAAATTTTTGAAGCAGACCAGTATCTCCAATGTGGCCTACAAAAAATTCTTGAAGATGGATGAAGAGGAGATGCAATTGGAGAAGAATGGAGACTTCTTTGATGTGCAATAGATTAAAGGTATTTGGAATGATGTGCTTGGTTGTATTCATGATTATTTCATCCTTGATGGGAGGAATAAAAGGGTGCACAAATTCCACTTTGTCTTTCTTAACCATTTCAGGTACAAGGATAGAATTTCCTTCCCTTTCTATTTGTAGTTTTCTTTGCTCCAAAGTTTGAATGCCCATAGAAAGAAACAGTCTCGACCCATCTTACATGAAGGTCTAATTTTTCTCATTGAGGGTTTTTGTAAAAATAAATCCATTGCTTTGTCCCTGTCCATTGGCAAGCATAAGAATCCTAAACCCTTAAAAGGTAAAACTGATGAGAATGTTAAAGAGAAAGTTAAGGCTAAACTAAAACCCTCCAACTGTTGAAGACAAATTGATGAAGAGGATACCAAGGTGGAGAGTACTAAAGGCTTAGATAAGGATGTCCCTAAGGAAGAGGAAGGGACAGATGCTGGGGAGTTTAGCTCTAACCTGGATGGTTATCCAGATACGAAAGAAAAAAATGAGGAAGGGAGAGAGGAAGATACTACTGAGGATAACTCAAAATAGAGCAAGTCTAATAATGAGGATACTCATATTGTGGCTGGGGGAAGTGATAAAGAGAAAGAAAATTTAATTGATGATCCAGCCATTTTGAGTGAGGAGGAAAACATGGGGATAGCTTCCACTCCTGTAAAGGAGACCGAGGGACAAGATAAGGAGGACCCAAACCATCATATTCCTGCAGAGCCTAGTGAGGAGGAGCCATTGGATGGGGAGGTACAAATTGATAAAGTTGGCCCCTTACCACACACCATTGCTGATGATGCAGGTGACTCCCTGGTGAGGGAAACCAAAATTTCCTTACTTTACTTTGCTAAACAAAAAGTTGACTCTTTCCTTCAGGTCGACTCCTAGATTTATAATGAAATAATGGGGTTAAAGAAGAAAGTGGATAACTTGCAACATAACCAAGAGGCTGATCGGGCTATTATTCAACACATGGAGGTGCAAATGGGAGATACCCAAAAAAACTAAAGGATTATGAGCAAAATCTTAGAATGCTCATCAAGGAAAGTGGAACAAAAATGGAGCAGGTAACCTCAAGCATCTATGTAGCTACGACAATATTGGGCAAAAGAGAAAATGAAGGAACCATATCTTCAGAGGGCCCTAGCAAGAGGACAAGATAGAGTTCAAGGAAGAAAGCTTTGATTGTTGCTGCTTCTTTGGCTGCAAACTCCATCCAGGACATGACTAAGATTGGTAAGGAGGCAGTTAAGATGATTACATAACTGCAATAGTTTCCTAGATCTTCTTTTCTGGTCAGGTTCTTGTTCAGGTCCTATTTGCTGGTTGTTACTTCTAGTTCTTGTATTTGGTCCTATTTTTAGGCTTTTAGTTTTTAAACTATACTATTGGTTCCAGGTCCTTGTATAACTTGGGTACTTTATTTGGACTTTTTTTAGTGGTTTTAGGTCCCTGTAAAACTTGATTTTGGTACTGCTTCTTATAGGTATAAGGACTCTTTCCCGATGGATGGCTTGTTTTTTCCTTTTTTGAGGATGTGAAAGGGTTTCGAGGTCCCTTCAAAACCTATTTTTACCATAATCTAAAACACACACTTTGTAACCTAAATTTGTAGATGATTATAAGAAATGACACCAATATTGTAGCGTAAGAAAATGACATTTTCCTTAAACTTAAGTGTTGAATTAAGAAAGTAAATGTAAGTAAGGTTAATGACCCTTCGATTTATGCTCAGTGAAGAAAATATATAGTACAATATTGAAGTTGATTTATCTCTAAGACTAGATATTCTAATCTCTTGATTTATGTTTACCCTTAAAGTATACACAAGATCTATGATTTCATTCAGAATGAGTTTCTTTGCCTATGGATCAAATTAATCTTTCATGGATCTATCATTTGTTAGATGAATATGATCTTACAAGTTATGATATTTTCCTCTATAGTTTGCCAAATTTGTCAATGTTTTCTCTACTCTAAAATTGGTGGTATATAGGAATACGTTAGTGATGTTATCAAATCACTAAGGAGGAAGTCCTCTCATGTAAAGACCTAAAAATGCTAGCTTTATAACTATGCTAATTATAAAAGATAATAAAATTTACCTTCACAAATGCCTCTAAGATAAATACATAGATTTTAAATTTTTTTGGTGCACCATAGTAGAGGATACCTATACTACATGTTTAATTCTCTAAGAAAAAAGGATATGAATTAAATAAAAATTATTGTGTCTACATAAAAAACACATGGTAATAAAAGCACAAAAAATATATGCTTAGTATCTCACAATGAATAGAAATATGTGAGAAAATCATCTAAAACTTAATTTAATTTTAGAAATTTGGAGGTCAAATTTATAACCATGGGAATTACTCATCGTAAAAAGTTACTCAATTTTTTTGCAAGAAATGACTGACTAACAGGGAGGGGAATATGGAGAGCAACTATGTATTTATAGATAGGGTGTTGATATATATTTAAGGATACATGTATATGTGGATGGTGGAAATATACAAAATTGAGCTCAAATCAGCATAAAATTGCATCTATAAAATAGGGTCTCTCATGATGACAAGATTGCAAGGAGCAAATAGCCTCCAGTGACCTCCATTGCTAATATTCATGTGAAGTAATGAGATAATAATCATAAAAAATTATGCTACTTTTGATGAAAAGTATAAAACAAAAAAATTATATTACACAAATATGCAATATTAATATTTAAAAAAAAAAATTATAGAAAAGGAAAGCACAAAAAGAAAAAAGAAAAAACATGGTACCAAACTAGTTAGATCTTAAACTTAGACTCCAACACACTGCAAGGATGCGTACATGGTTGCACTATTGTCTATATAGTGTATATGAGAAATATGTTAGCAAGTAATACTAATCTATTAAAAAACAAAAGCATTAACTAGCATATAAACCATAACATAAATGAGAGACTAAAGAGGAAACCCCAATTGGAAATGTGAGCCAAATGAATGGACTCTTCCAATGGGATTTAACTCCTTGCTTGGTAGATGGGTCTAAAGATTGGGATGTATGCTCAAGGTTCCAAAAAACTAGCTTCAATGGAGATGAAAAATGGCAAATTGGTAGCTTTGTGAGCTCTCAATTTGGCATCATAAGGGTATGGTTGATGGCTTTTTGGCTCTCAAAAGGGCATTATAACTTTAGCTCCAAGATTGTGATGAAATTGCTTGGGAGGGGATTCAATTTATAGGCTAAGGTCTTGAGAGATGGAGGGCTAAGATGGAAGGAAAGATGAAAGCTTAAGGAGGGCTAGGATGCACTCAAAAGGGAGCACATGGATTGTTCTTGTTTAGCACCGATCAGGGAGTGACACATGTCACAAGGTGAGTGGATGGAGGAAAGGGGAAGGATGAGTCAACAAAGGAGGTTCAAAAGGATAATATCTTCATAAAGACCCTTCATTATGGCTTGTAAGAGCTTGTAAGAGTCTTTATGGCTTTTGTAAGAGCATTCATTAGGATATTTTGGAGGGAGTTGAGATTGTTGACTTTCCTTGGCTTAAGAAAGTCTTAAGCTTGCTTAGGGAATGTGACAACATTAGGGGGTGGATTAGGCTTGGGTTTAGGATTAGATTAGGGATGTTAGAGATTTGCAAGTGGATGGCATTCATGAGGGTGGGTGAGTTAGTGACTAAGCTTAGTTAGTATGGGTGGATGGGGTGGATTAGGCTAAAAAGAGGGTTTAGGAATAAGTTAAGGGTTATTAGATTTGAGGGTTTTATTTATCAAATAGGTTTATTTAATAAATGGGGATTTTGGATTTAGATAGAAGAATAGGATTTAAGTGATAAAAAATAGATTATTTGATTTATCAATTAGGACTATAGATAATTAATTAAATTAATCAGCTAGGGGATGGCAAAGGATTAATTAAATAGGAATTTAATTAATGATGCCTTTAGAGATAACTAAATAGGATTACCAAAGCAATGTAATCAAATTTAGGTGTCTACATTTTGCCCCTCTTTGACATAGTGTTGAGACAACACTATTTCAAAGAAGTTCGAATGAAGACGACACGAGGAAGATGTTTTAGCAATGAGGTTGCCCTAGTCTCGGATAAGAAGAGGAGAGACTAGACTTAGATGATGCCCCCTCAAGAAGGTGGCGGGGAGAGAAATGAGGCTCGACGACTTCTTGAAAAGTACAAGAAATTGAGATGAGCTAAGACACAGGTTGGCAAAGAGAAGGGGCTGAATTAGCTCAAACTCTTACTACGAGAGGATGATAAAGGGAAATCAGGGGCACAAGAGGAAAAAAGCTTAAGACTTTTGGGATTGGGGGGAGGATGAAGGAGTAGAGTGCTATAAAAGGAATCCAGGATGGAGAGATGGATGAGGGGATTAAAAGGCTAATGCAACAGGATTTCAAAGAGTCAGATTGGCGGAAGATGGGTTTTTGGAGATCCCTAGGACTAGGATTGTGGATCTCGAAAGATGAGGCTTGGTGGATTGATTTGGATTGGTGGATCCCTAGGACTAGGATTGTGGATCCCTAAAGCTAAGTGTGAGGAGCGATTCAAAGAGGTACTAATGCACAAGCTGGGATAGGAGAGACGGATGCTGGATATAGATGGGGGATAATGGAGATGAAGGAAAACCATTGAAGCTGTTTGAGCGGTGGGGATACTTCAAAAAGAAGTACCACCATGTAGTTGAGCACTAGATTTGCTATAGGACTATTGGTTAATTTCCAAGGTTACCAAGAACATCAAGGCCTGTTCACCAACTGTCCAGAGGACTGAAAAATTGACTCAAACAAACACATAAGGATTGCCCCAGCATCACACATGATTCCCAGAGGAAGCAACGTGGAATCGACACTGGGTAACCCACAAGCAAAAAAGAAAAACAAACAAAAGACATGATCAAGAACTTATGCTCTAATTGCCCCATTCGCAGCATACCATGATATGGAAGATCGTGGCAACCTTGAGGAGGGAACAAGGAGATTTCTTAGAAAAGATACTTCAAGACCCAAAAGGGAAGATCCCAAATCGAAAGAAAGTGAAAATCCAAAAGAGAACCGTTTGCCAATGAGATGGGTAGGACGAGGTACTAACAGACCAAGATCAGACATGAGGAAAGCTATATCCTACAAGGATCTATCGGAGAGCACCTAAGCTGGTGGATCAGGATGAGTGAAGCGTTTGGAAAGCTGAACTAAGAAGGATAACACTTTGGTGACATGAGATCTAGCTAAAGGATGCATTGGAATAGCTAACCAAGGGTTGTGCGATGTGTGCAAGATGCTGATCAAGGACAAACTGACACGAACGCTAGATAGATAAAATGGTACTAAGCTAAAGAGGATGTACAAGCTGACGGACCAAGATATGTTAAAAATGTACAAGTTTTTTCATGTTTTGGTTTTTTGTGAGATGGAAATGTTTGTGAAGGATGGGATGTCTATAATAGTTGATAGGTGGATAGGTAGATGGTTTGCGAAAAGCTTAAGGAAAATGGGATTCTTTGTGTGCATATGATAGGATACAAGCTAGGATACAAGATTATCTACAAGCTGGAGTATGGTACAAGCTTTGGATAAGATTCGGATATACAAGGTATGGTACAAGATTTAAAAGGTATAATACAAGCTTTGGTACAAGATTTACAAGCTGAGGTAAAAGATTTTACAAGCTGTACAGGAGGTATTTACAAGCTCCATTAGACTTTGGATTTTTGGTTGGAACACCAAGGGAACAAGTAGGTGTTTTATGGGATGGTGGGTGGATGGATGAGGGATAGGATAGTGATAGATAATGGATTAGTCTTAGTACACAAGGCGCCTGAATTACCAGGTTTTCACCAAGGTACCTATCCAAGGTGCTTGAATTGCCAAGTTTTCACCATTGGATGCTTATTTTTCTTTACTATTTTTATTTTTATTTTTATTTTTCAAAAGCTGGGTATACCAAGGATCTTCAAGCATAGAACTTCTTGAGATGAATGATGTTAGTAGGATCATTCAAGAGTTATCCTTCCGGTGTAGATAGCTAATAGGCTCCGGAGCCAAAGGAAGCAGTGACAACATAAGGACCGAGCCATGTAGGTTCAAACTTGCCTTTCTTTTCTCGATCTGCTTGGACTTTCATGTTTTCTTTGAGGACCATGTCACCTGGCTAAAAGTGTCATGGAAGCACCTTCTTGTTGAAATTCCTTTTGAGACGATTTTGATAGACTGTGAGATGATCATAGGCTTGTTGTCGCTTCTTGTCTAAGAGATCTAGCTGGGTGAGCCGAGCTACTCTGTATTCTTCATCTGATATTTGCCCTTGCAAAGATATGTGCAAGGAGGGAAGTTCAACCTCTATAGGTAGTATCGCTTCAGCACCATAGACTAGGGAGTATGGAGTTGTGCCTGTGGATGTACGAAAGGAAGTTTGATAGGCCCATAGGGCTGGATTTATTTGTAGGTGCCAATCACGGCTGGAATCATTGACAACTTTCTTTAGGATTTTGAGGAGGGTTTTGTTAGTTGCCTCTGCCTGGCCGTTACCTTGTGGGAAATATGGGCTAGAAAAGCGGTGATGGATGCAGAGGGAAGTGCATAATTCTTCCATGTTGAGATTTTCAAAGTTACCTCCGTGGTCAGTGAAGATGGTGGATGGGATGCCAAAGCGACAAACAATGTGGTATAAGATGAACTTGGAGACCTGAACTCCTGTAGCTGAGATGAGGGGAACTGCTTCCACCCATTTAGTGAAATAGTCTGTAGCTGTTATTATCCATTTATGTCCATCAGATGAGAGGGGTGTGATAGTTCCAACTAGATCAAGGCCCCAACAAGCGAAAGGCCAAGGTGGTGCAATAGGCTGTAGATCTTGTGCTAGAGCGTGCACAAGATTTGCATGCTGTTGACATGGGAGACACTTTTTGAAAAATTCACAGGAATCTTCTTTAATGGTAGGCCAATAGTAGCCTGCTCTAAGGATTTTTTGCGCTAGGACAATACCACTCGTGTGGGCATCGCAAAGTCTAGAGTGTACTTCCTTTAACACCATCGCGGCCTCATTTTGGTCTAAACATCGAGAGAGAGTATCATGATAACCCTGACGATATAGGGTATTGGCTATGATAACATAGCGGGATGATTTTCGGATGAGGTTCTGGCGTTGGGTACGTGTGAGGTGAGGGGATATGATACCATCGTTAAGGTAAGTGTGAATCTCATGGTACCAAGGGGATTGGGGACCAACCAAGATACAAACACGGTTTGAATCCTCATTCACGTAGGTGGGTGTGAGGAGCTGCTCCACTAAAAACTCATACTGTGTAGCTGCTTGGGGAATTTCCAAGAGTGAGCCGATAGTAGCCATAGCATCGGCTACTTTGTTCTGTATTCGAGGCACTTGTGTAAATTGAAGCCTTGTAAAATGCTGGGTTAGCTGATCAACTAGCTCTTTGTAGGGTAATAGCTTTTCATCTTTGGTTTGATATTCATTTAGGGCTTGCTTGATGATGAGCAAAGAATCGCCAAAGATTTGTAGCTCAGCAATGTTCCATTCTGCAGCTATCTTTAATCCTGCTATGAGGGCCTCATATTTAGCTATATTGTTGGTGCTAGGGAATTGTAGCTTGAAGGATTTTGGAATGTAATCTCCTGGAGGTGTGACCAACAATATTCCTGCCCCTCCATGAGATGTGTATGAGCCATCAAAATAAAGTTTCCATGGGGGTTGTTCTTCATTTAGACAAATATGCTCATTTGGAAATTCTGTGATCAACGGATAAGCATCTATTAGAGGTGCATCAACTAGGTGATTTGCTATAGCTTGCCCTTTGATTGACTTTCTGTCCACATACTGGATGTCAAATTCGCTAAGGAGCATAACCCATTTGGCCAAATGACCTGTAAGTGCTGTTCTGGAGAGCATATACTTAAGAGGGTCAATCTTGGAGACTAGTTGGATGGTATGACTTAGCATGTAGTGACGAAGCTTTTGAGTTGAGAAAACAACAGCCAAACAAGCTTTTTCCATAGGAGTGTAATTGAGTTCATAACCAACTAGGGTTCTACTGATGTAGTAGATGGCTCTTTCTCTTCTATAGTCATCGAGCTATGCTAGAAGTGCCCCTAGAGCAGTAGGTGTTGCTGATATGTACAAAATCAGGGGACGACCAGGAATTGGTGGAACCAAGATAGGGGGATTGATGAGATACTGCTTGAGATGGTCGAAGCTACGCTGACATAAAGGATCCCACTTGAAGTTCTCATCCTTCTTTAGTAAATGTAAAAATGGTGTACACTTATCTGCAAGCTGGGAGATGAAGCGCCGAATAGATTGGAGCTTTCCTTGAAGAGAACGAAGCTGTCGTAGTGTCTGGGGAGGAGGCATGTCTAAGATAGCCTTGACCTTCTTGGGGTCAATCTCTATACCTCATTTAGAAACTATAAAGCCTAGAAGCTTTCCATATGTGACCCCAAAGACACATTTCTTGGGATTCAGCATGAGATGATATTTGGCTAACCTATCAAAGACTTTCTCCAGGTCAGTAAGATGATCCATGAAGGTATGAGACTTGACCAAGATATCATTCACATAATCCTCCAAAATGCTATGGATGAGATCATGAAAAATGGCTGTCATAGCTCTTTGATAGGTAGCCCCAGCATTCTTTAGGCCAAAAGGCATCATGTTGTAGTAAAAGGTTCCCCAAGGGGTAGTGAATGTTGTCTTATGCTGATCCTCTTTTGCAATCTTGATCTGATTATACCCAAAAAATCCATCCATGAGGGACAAAATTTCATGTCCAGCAGTAAGATCTACAATCATATCTATGTTGGGCAAGGGAAAATCATCTTTTGGACAAGCTTTGTTAAGATCTCTGAAATCAGTGCAGATTCTGATGTCACCAGAAGGTTTAGTAATGGGGACCATGTTGGAGATCCATTCTGAGTAGTCAATAGGGCGGATAATCTTAGCAGCTAACATTCTTTCTAATTCAGCTTTGACCAATAATGCCACCTTGGGGTGCATTTTTCTAAGCTTTTGTCTAACGGGCTTGATCTTTGGATTGACTGCAAGATGATGAACTACAAGCTTTGGATCAAGCCCTGGCATGTCCTGATATGACCATGCAAATTGACCAATGTTCTCTCTTAAGACCTCAAAGAGGAGGTCAGCTTGGTCCTATGATAGGGATGCAGCAATGTGAACAAGCTTAGGGATCTCTGAAGAACCAATGTTGACTTCCCTAGTATCCTCAATTAGAATAGAAGATATCTCTGGTCGATTATCTTGAGGAGGCAATGCTAAATCCTCATGTTCTACTTGTGGCTCTAGATTTCCTTGCTCAGGAGTTCTCTTCGCTACCTTAGCTAGTCTTAGATTCACCTTAGTTCCAATTTTGGGTGTATCGGAACTAGGTTGGGGATTTTCTCCAAAATACCCCTTGGGATCTAGCTTGTAGATATAGGCAGAATCTGGCTTTTTTTTCTTGTGAGGAGTTTCAGCTCCCATGAATCTTAGAAGTGCCTCCTCTGATGTGAACTCATCGATGTGTATCACGCTTGGTTGGTCCCAATCTATGAGTTGTGGATGGGCGAGTGGTAGGTCAATGAGGTGGATGGATAGTTCTTGGAGAACAGAGTCTCTAAGGGAGATTTGGTCTAGGATATCGTCATAGGCTCTCTTTTCAAGTTCCTCAGGAATGTCTTCAATTTTGACAAGGTCGCGGTGAATGTTTGAAAAAGCGTGACCATTCTCATTGGCGCCCCCAGTTGTGGGTATGCCAAAGCCAAGACCTGACTTTGATTCCCACTTGTGTGCATCGATGGGGCACTGCATGCCTCTTTCTTCTGGTCCTAGACCACCACCTTGATAGTTCCATTTGTCAGTGATGAGCTTATGTTCTTGGGGATACTTTTGGCTGAAGTGATCAAGGCGTGCTTGATTTATTTGAGGTGCATCCTTATGTAACCATTTGTTGATATCTGGAGTGAGCTCCTCATGAAGAGGGATTTTTGAGGATACAAAGGTTGTTGGGCCAAACTGTTTGTATCGAGGAGGTGGAATCTCCTTAGCTTTGTGATATGTTGATCGTCCATGGGCATGTGGATCAAGTGGGAGTGCCCTGACAGAAAATGCATCTGATAGACTATACTCTCCACAACCTTTGTTATTGATCTTCACGGTAGACAGGGTAGAGGCGAGGATGGTTTCTGGGTCATTATAAGTTTGGGATGAGCTGGCGATGGATGTGCTGATATCAATTCCAGGGCAATGGTTTGTATATGAAGCTTCAACCGCATTGCAGTAAGCAAAGGGTTTTGGATCGGCATGGATGGTTACCTCAGTGCCTTGATGTGGAAATTTGACGCACTGATGGTAAGTGGATGGAACAGCTTTCATGGCATGAATCCATGGGCGACCAAGGAGGATGTTAAATGGTAGGTTTAGATCAATAACATGGTAGAGTGTCTCTTGGATGACTGGCCCAACCTTGATTGGCAGCAAAATAGTTCCTTCTGTGGTTCTTTCCAAGTTGTCATAAGCTTTGATGGTGATAACCTCACTGATGATATCTGCCTCAGTATACCCAGCTTGTTTTATGAATTTTAGGGTGCAAATATTCAAGGCTGATCCATTATCTATCATTACTCTTTTCACAGCAAAGTTGGATACCATGATGGCTATGCGAAGCGAAAGGGTGTGATTTGGCTCGACCACGGGTATGTCAGTGGGTTTGAATGATAGGCCGCATGAGGAGGATAGGTGTCCAACGAGATTACAAAAATTAGTAGTGTTGATATCTGAAGGGACATGAGATTCTATGAGAGCACTATCAAGGATGTTTTTGTACATAGGACTAGTGCGAAGAAGGTCTAAAATGGAGATTTGGGTTGGCATGTTCCCAAGGTGTTCCAAGATATTGTACTGGCTTTTTGATGGAGCTGATGGTGCTGGAAAAATGGGTGGGCCTGTGATGTTAAATCGGGCTCTTCGAGTGGTGACTACACACTCATTGTTTGGTCCTTGTATATTTATTACATTGACAGAAGGCTCTTTCTTGGATATACAACCTATAAGGCTACCATAGTCTATATAGGATGAACTGCGGTCATTGTTCTACCCATGCTGTTGGTTTGGTTGACGGTTGTTGGTGTGGTTGTTGTTGGTTTGGACAGGTGCTTTTCTAGGATTTTGATTGTTGTGAGGAGGAAAAGCATTTTGATAGATCTGTAAGCCTGCATTGGGAGAGGTTTGGGCACCAACAGTGATTTCCTTCCGATCAATGAGGTCCTGCACATAATCTTTCAGTTTCATGCATCTGAGGGTAGGGTGACCTTTTACCCTATGAAATTTGCAGTATTCATTGTCCTTGTACCATGCAGCTTTGGATTGGCTTGGGTCAATTTTTTGGGTAGGAGGAAATTTGATGAGGTTTTCCTTGACTAATTTCTCAAAAATGACATCCAATGGCTCACCAAGGGGTGTATAATTTCTAGGTGCAGGTTGGAATCTGGACTTTTGTCCTACAACTACATTGATGGCATTAGCTTTATTGTTAGACCCTTGAAAGTTAAGTCTTGGATTGTGGCCTTGATAGCTTTGGTGATTCTGCTATTGGTAGTTGATAGCTTGTTGATTATGTGGTTGATATGGTGGGTTGGACTGGTTGTGAGAAGGACTAACAATATTCACATGTTTGGTGTCAGTGACGCCATCTGTTGCAACATGCTTGTTTTTGTTCCAATACCTAGACTTGTCATTGGAATGTGATTGATTTTGGTTGGCCTCTTTGTAAATTTTGACCACACCATCTTTAATGAGTCCTTTCTCAAGGATCATTCCTTTCTCTTTGATATCTTTGTAGGTCTGTAAACAATTCATGGTCATGTGGTGAGCCAAGCTAGGATGGGTATTATCAATAAACATTTTCACCACATGGCGCTCTGGCAAGGTGCAAGATATGTGGGTGGTAAGGGTTTTCCATCTTTGCAGGTATTCAGCAAGGCTCTCTCCACCTTTTTGCTTAGTGTGGACAAGGTCAACTATTGATAGCTCTGTTTCAACAAGATGGGCATATTGGGCTACGAATGCCTCAGATAATTCAACAAAGCTTTTAATTGTGCCATAGGGGATTCTGTAAAACCATTCAAGAGCTGGTCCAGCCAAGCTTTTGGGAAAAAGGCGCAAGAGGAAGACATCATTCTATGCCACGTCCTGGCAGTGCATGTAAAATTCTTTGATATGTGTGATAGGGTCTCCTTTTCCTCTGAATTTGTCAAATTTGGGTACCTCAAAGTGTTTGGGAAATGGTGTCATGGTAATGACTCTATCAAATGGGTAAGGACACACATTCTCAAACTTGAATGTCTTTAGATCATTCCCTTCTTGGATGGCTTTCAGAGCTGTCTTCATTTGCTCCCATTCTTAATTGATAGGTGATGGCTGGGGTGCCCCTAATGTAGGAGTGCCCATAGGTAGGTATGTGCTAGATGGAGCCACTGAATATGGATGGCTATGAGGGATTTGCTAATAGGGATTGTACATTGTTTAGGCAACTGCATGGTGGATGACAGGTTGTTGAGGGGAAGGTGGCGCATATTGCTGCATGTGCTGCAAGGCTTGCTGTTGATATGGGATTTGAGGTTGGGATTGAGGAAAATAAGCTGGTTGTGGGGTAAATGGATTGATTTGTGGAGGTAAGGTATAGGATGGTTGTGAGGTTTGGGGAAAGGATCGGGGGGCTTGTGGGATTTGACCAATATATGTGGGTTGTGCCCCCATTTGGGATGGTATCTGCAAATAATTGGTGGTTGGCTGGGGTGGTGGATTACCTCCTAGAAGTGGCATTGAAAAGTAGTTGGTAATTGGAGGTAATGGATTAGTTGGTGGTGGAGGTGGTGGGAATTGAAATCTTGGGAATGGAACTGATGGGGTTTGATAGCTTTGTGGTTGGATTTGGAAGCTTGGTAGAGTGGTGGCAGGGGCTGGGGTCACTTGGGAGCTTGGTAGAAAATTGGTAGTAGCTTGTGGGATTTGATAGCTTTGTGGAGTGAGGGTAGTAGGTTGTAGATTTGTGGCTGATCGTATTGAGCTCCCAAGACCTAATGGAAATGATGGGATTGTGCTTTGGGCTGTAGTGAACAAGCTGGGGGTGATGAAAGGTTGATTACTTGGCCCCATGGGCGGCATCCCTGTTGTATATTGCTGAGGTTGGCCAAAGATGCTAGCATTGATTTGGGAGATGGGTGGATTTGGAAGGCTGGGTTGGGAAGCAACAGTAGCAATAGTGAAGGGCATGAATGGTGAGGTGTTTTGGGTAAAGGGGGTTTGGAGCAGAGAGGTATGTACCAAGGATGGAGTGGTGGAGGTTGGATTGGCTTGTGGAAGGGAGATTTCAACTTGAGTGGAGGCTGGTATGTTTGGGTTAGTTGGATCATATGGATTGGCTGGGGGCTCTTCTTTTAGCATATATTGAGGATAATTTGGATCATAAGAGCCTATGGGTGGTGGCAGCTGCCCAAATAACGGGTGAGATGGATCTGATAATGGAGGGGGTCTTCCAAAGTCAAAGGTTCCTACATTGTCCCTTCAAAAATTAGCCATGATTGTCTCTTTGTTCTTGTCTATAATGGCGTTTACCAATACTGCATTTCCTGGTTGGTTCATGAAAGCTTCAATGTCAGTAGGTGATGGCATAGCTTTCTTTGGGCTGAAGGATGGATGAGTGCTCAAGGGGGGTGAGGCTGTTCGATCCAAATGATAGGGCTCCATTGTTTCTTTCTTCTTGGCTAAGCGAGTGACGGGTGGCATGAAAAATGCTCCTAGGGATGGGATGCAACAAATGCTGGTGGATACAAAAAAGGGAAGAAGGCTTTTCTATGCAAATGATTTCCTAGGTTGAGACAAAGCTATATGACAAAACCTAAGGAGGATTGGGTTGGGGATTCTAACTTCAAAGATATGTTGCCAAAGCATAAAAGGTCTGCTTTCCTATGTGCAAGCTTGGTGGTGATTGTGTCAATTTAAGGATAGACTGATGATCCTTTAGGAAGAACACGAGATTGACCACTTGTGGATCCCAACCTTTAGCTCAAGGTGATGAGGGATAACAAGTGACAAAGCTAGATTACCCTAGACAAAGCTCTGTCAAAGGGATAACCTTGGTGAGATTGATAGATTTGGAAGATTTTAGGAATGGAAAACTTTTGGCAAAAGTGACAACAATTTTGAAGGCTTGGATGTGAAGATTTTGGATTGCTGGCTAGATGGTTTGGTCCTAAATGAGATGAATGAGCTAATAATGCTTAAGGGGATAACCTAAAATGGCTGGATTTTCTACAAAGATGACTCTAAAGTGAAGCTTATCCAAGAAGACTTGGTGTTAGTTCCTTTCTCTTGGCTGAAAGTTCTTGGTATGCCTGAGATGGCTTGAGTTTGACTTTGTGGAACTTTTGTTTGGGTTTGGGTTGCTCTAACATGAATTCTTGAATCTACTTGGCTTTGAGAGACCTCGGTTATTTTGCTTCAACTTGTTCAACTTCTGGGATAGACAGTGACTAAGCTAAGTGTTCCCTAAGCTAGGATTGACCAAGTTTGGCAAACATGCATTCAACAAATAAAAAGGCAAGCAATAGATAGGAACAACCAGATAGAAGTTTTTGATTCTCAAAATGTGATACTTGTGCTGAGGAGTGTCTATGTTCTACAAATGTTTCAATCAGTCTCTTCAAGCACATTAACATCCTAGATGGTTGTCTACAAGGCTAACAATGGGTTTAGCTAGGGAGTCCTCGATATACTCAAAGGTACATGAGGCCCAAATCCATAGATGAAACCAAAAATATGTCACACAGCCGAGAGGAGCGGTAACCCACTTCTCCTCTTTCACTTCTCAAGGGTATAAAGTTCCTTGAGGCTTAGCCCGAGTGAAAAAAATTTTGATTCCAAGAGAGGTGTCTTTCGATTCACCTCTCAGTTCTTATAATCCGCCGGAACGCTGGAGTTGAGGTTGTCCCAAGGGGTGATGAAATCCCCAAGCAGGCCTCCTAAAAAGAAACAAGGTTTTGGATCCTAATCTTATGCACACAAGATGGCCTCGAAAGACGAAAATGGGAGAGAAGACTTGGATGACCTTGGGCTAAAAAACATGCTTGTTCTTTTACCAACTGACTCTTATGTATGCTAATCTAGGCTTTACAAGCACTCATGTTTAAGAGACAATGTTCAATTCTAACTTGAAGCACCAACAAAACAAAATCGAGTGAAGAATGAATACAAGAAGAAGAGTTAGGGTCAACAAAAAAGTAAACCCGCACGCCCAGAGGCCCTCCATGTCAAGTATCAATTAATTTCCTTTTAAAGCATTCAAGAGATGGTGTGATTTTGTTTTAAAGCCCAAAACAAAGATGTGTGAGACTCGATTTGTCAAGCACGCACCCTGAGGCCCTCCACGTCAATAGTTGTTCAATTTTAGTGCCCAAACTTGAAGTGTGATCAATTTAATCCAGAGTTTTGATCATTTAAGAATTTTGATAAAGTTAAAGCAAACATTCAAAGACCAAGTGAGTGAGTTAGATTGTGGAACATTTAACACCTTTTTCAAGTAGACCCATCCCCATGAATGGCGCTGAGATTGCAACCAATGGTTGAATTGATGGGTGATTAGAAAAGAGGTGAGTCCAAGGAACTACTCAAATTGATTTTTGCAAATTTGTATTTTAACTTAACAAAGTTTCTTAAATGTCCAAAAATCAAACTTTACCTAGATTCCATGTGGAAAAAAGATTTGTTTTGTTCAATTTTAGAAGCTCCAAATGAAGTGTTTGATATTGCAATGGTTAATTGATCCTTGGCATTCAAGATTGGATTTGTTGTTTTAATCATGCATTCAAGAAAAAATTGATTTTAACCCATGACATTCAAGAGTGTGTTTTTTAGCAACATTCATTCAATAGAAAATGTGTTTAACCATTCAGGTTCATTCCATGAAAAACCTAGAAAACATGATTAGTCATCCAAAAAGTTGCTCCAACTTGCAATAAGACAAAAAAGAAATTGAATAGTCACCAACATCTTCAAAAAAGGAAAGCTTAACTATGGGAAATTTTTTTAAAACTTTTTTTGCTATTTTTCTTATGCATAAAAATGCTTAAAATGGTCTAAATCCTATGGAACCACTAAAAGTCATCAGGCGCAGATGCCAGATTGCAGAGACGCTAATCTGCGTAGATGACAAAGGAAGAGGCAGAGATGACAGATTAAGTTGGCGATAGCAGAGACGACAGTTTGTTTGCTAGCGGCAGCAGAGACGACAATTTGACTGATGGCAGTAGCAGAGATGATAGAGTGGATTTTGAATAAGAAAATGGCCAGGTGGAAATGATGGTTAGAGGCAGAGATGACGATAAAAGCCAGGCGGAGACGCTGATCTACGAAGACGATAGAATTCACTTTGGAGACGACAGTCGACCAGTCGAAGACGCCAATATGCAGAGATGACACTGCACAGAATTTGGTTTAAAACATGCGGATTTTCTTCAGAAAAATTTTGGAATTTGATTTTTGAAGCTTCGTTTTTTCTCCCTAATGCTTCCTTTTACCTGCAAGAACAAGATTAAACCCTACAACTCACTCAAATGACAAGAAACATTAGATTATTAGCAAAAATAAACATATAGATAGAAATAAAGGATTAAATGACCCATAGTGGGGTCCCATCGGGCGTGCCAAAATGTATATGAGAAATATGTTAGCAAGTAATACTAATCTATTCAAAAACAAAAGCATTAACTAGCATATAAACCATAACATAAATGAGAGACTAAAGAGGAAACCCCAATTGGAAATGTAAGCCAAATGAATTGACTCTCCCAATGGGATTTAACTCCTTGCTTGGTAGATGGGTCTAAAGATTGGGATGTATGCTCAAGGTTCCCAAAAACTAGCTTCAATGGAGATGAAAAATGGCAAATTGGTAGCTTTGTGAGCTCTCAATTTGGCATCATAAGGGTATGGTTGATGGCTTTTTGGCTCTCAAAAGGGAATTATAACTTTAGCTCCAATATTGTGATGAAATGGCTTGGGAGGGGATTCAATTTATAGGCTAAGGGCTTGAGAGATGGAGGGCTAAGATGGAAGGAAAGATGAAAGCTTAAGGAGGGCTAGGATGCACTCAAAAGGGAGCACATGGATTGTGCTTGTTTAGCACCAATCAGGGAGTGACACATGTCACAAGGTGAGTGGATGGAGGAAAGGGGAAGGATGAGTCAACAAAGGAGGCTCAAAAGGATAATATCTTCATAAAGACCCTTCATTATGGCTTGTAAGAGCTTGTAAGAGTCTTTATGGCTTTTGTAAGAGCATTCATTGGGATATTTTGGAGGGAGTTGAGATTGTTGACTTTCCTTGGCTTAAGAAAGTCTTAAGCTTGCTTAGGGAATGTGACAAAATTAGGGGGTGGATTAGGCTTGGGTTTAGGATTAGATTAGGGATGTTAGAGATTTGCAAGTGGATGGCATTCATCAGGGTGGGTGAGTTAGTGACTAAGCTTAGTTAGTATGGGTGGATGGGGTGGATTAGGCTAAAAAGAGGGTTTAGGAATAAGTTAAGGGTTATTATATTTGAGAGTTTTATTTATCAAATAGGTTTATTTAATAAATGGGGATTTTGGATTTAGATAGAAGAATAGGATTTAATTGATAAATAATAGACTATTTGATTTATCAATTAGGACTATAGATAATTAATTAAATTAATCAGCTAGGGGATGGCAAAGGATTAATTAAATAGGAATTTAATTAATGATGCCTTTAGAGATAACTAAATAGGATTACCAAAGCAATGTAATCAAATTTAAGTGTCTACATATAGAAATACCAAAAAGGACATATTAGTCTATCAAAACTATTTACCTACACATGGAGATGAAACAAATATTGGGGTTGTATAAGGAAAATCCTCACTCAAATTTCATTTCTTTAGTGTTTCAATCTCCACAAATAGACAACCAAGATCAAAAGATATAAAATAGTATAGATATGTAATAGAAAAAAACCTGACCGTGGAGGAGAAAACTTATCACAATATTAAGATTATATAGTAGATAATAAAATAAATGAGATCATATAATAAACAAGATCATAAATACATATAAGAGAATTTTAATAGCAACTCTCATTTTGAGATTATAAACATGATACATGTGATATGAGAGGTTCCTTAACTACCATAAGAATCCAAGAGATGAGACTATTTTGATAGAGTTTCACTATGAGAGAGCAATAGATGGAGATAAGTTGATAAATATGTTTCAAAATGCCAAAATGGGGAAGAGTAAGAGTTTTTAAAAATTGAAATGAGTGGGAGTAGTTGTTACAAGTGTGTTTAGATTTAAAAGAGACACACTAAGGAAACTTGCATAGAATATTCCCATTTGAATCTCCTAAATCTATCACAACATTTACATGCTACACAAATATTTTGTGATCTCATCCAACTAATTTCTCCTAAAAATTAAACAAAAAATTGACAACACTTCATCTTTATCACCTATGAAGTTGAAATTATGAATATTGATCATATATTTTTCCATAAATGCACCAGTCATAATATATAAATGTAAAATTGGCACAAAGCATGATTCACAACACTAAATTTTTTCACCACTTTAGTGAGTTTATTGTAGTAGTTTCTCATTCAAAAAAATAAACTACACTAAGGTGACTAAGAGGATATAAAATATTTAGTACAAAATGTGTATGAATATCCCAAAAAGGATATTGTATAGGATGTGAAGGTTGAGTGGGCATATGTAATTTGTTAGAATCTAAAAAGATTAATAACCCAGAAAACTAGTGCAAAGAGTAAATATCTAAACTATGACTGCAAATGATACAAAATCAAAATAGCATCATAGAGTTAGTCTCCAAGAGAGTAATGCAAATGCTGGAAGCAAAATAGCATTAAGAGGATGCAAAAACAAGAGATGCAAATACAAGCCAGGTAGCATGCTTATATAGGCTAGGAAGAGGGAGGAGGTGGCAACACCAACCAATGAGGAGCAACCATCTATCGGACTAAAGATAGCAAAGTATCTTCCCAAGATAGCTAATGGATGCTCACATGTAGGAAGGTGACACCTCACAACCATTCACCTAATAAGACATGCTTTATTAACCTAAGCAAGATTATTAAAAGTGTAGGAAAAACCTAGCAAAATAGGAAAAATAAAAAACTACACTAACACCCCCCCATAAGCGAAGCTTAGGTGGATGTAGAAATGGGTCCCGGCAAGTCAAACCTGATGAGGTACCCATGTACATAAAATTCCCCCAAAAGAGAGAGAAAAGAGACTCCCCAAAGAAAATCAGGACTCCAAGTGAGAGGAAGAGGCCCCCCCAAAAGATGAAGCATCCCGCACCTCCAGGAAAGCTTGCAAATTTTTTTTGGTTGATCCACTTACATCAAACAAGTTTTCTTCCCTTAGGAAAAGGGACAAGATCCCAAGTGTGGTTCCTCATCAAGGAACTATACTCTTCCTGCATAGCTGTATCCCACTCAGAAATACCAAAAGCCTCATGAAAGGACTGTGGATTTGAGGCAGTAGCAATGAAGATATGTAGAGCATCTTGGAATTGTAAATGAGTCTGCTTGGTGTCTGATGGATCCCCAACACAATCACATGCAAACTGCAAGGTCTGTCTAGCCCAAAGTGGACCAGAAGATGGAGAATCTAGAGGAGAATCATCAACCTGTGAATGATGAATAGGAGAGGAAGGAGGTGAGTCCTTTGAATCACTCTCTGCATCGCAAGTGGAGGTAGAAGACTGCTCAAGTGAATCTGACTCATTAGAAGATCTATCATGTATTCCAAGTGACTCCAATGTCAAAGTAGAAGGCAACCCTGTGACCATGCTCTGTTGGTTAAGCTGATGCAAGTAGTGGAAGTTAAGATGGTCAAACCACTCATGCCATAATCTACTCACATCATTAGAGTGAATGAGTGAAACAGTCAAAGGAGGATCAGGAACAAAGTGAGAAAACATATAGAGTTGTGACTGATGATCTGCTCTCCCAACTGCAACTGTAGAATCATTGTGCAACTCACATATCTCCACTGAACTAGGAGTGAACTCAACCCGCTTGCCTAAACCTGTGTGAGTGATCTGGTGTACCGATTGGAGATTAGTTGACAATGAGGGTACACAAGGAACATCATGGAATGTTCCATCCGCCACATCAACAGACCCTCTCCCACGCACCTCAACAAGAGTGTTATCACCCATCAAAATAGAAGGCATAGTATACGCCTCCAACGATGGAAGTTCTCCCTTAGATGAAGCCATTTGGTGTGAAGCACCCGAATCAAGAACCCAAGTGGATGGTGAGGAAGCAACTGCAAAAAGGGCCTTGCCCTTTCCTTTCCCCTTGTTGTTTTCTTTTTCCTTGTTAAACCCTTCATTAGAACTTCGTTTGATAGACTCAGGAACACTGATATTATTCTTCTCAAGAATGTATTTCAAGTGATCAAGTTGTTTCTGCAAATATTTATGTTCATCATGACTAGGTCTTTTACAATAGGCACATTTGACCTTTTCTTTCTTAGGCTTATCGCCCTTGGAAGATGGTGTATCAATAGTTGCTTTTGAAGAAACCGACATCTGATCCTTCTTCTCCTCACTATTCTTTTGTTTCTTGTCCTTACTATTGTTGTTACTACTTTGTCCTTGTTGTTCTTTTGTGCCTTGGTTGGCAGCCAAGGCATGTGACTTAGAGGATTTAAGAATGCCCATCTGGATTATCTTGTCTTGTTCTCGAGTGAGATTGACAACAAAATCATCTAAAGATGGCATGGTGAATTGAGTACCAAGTGCACCCTTAGTAGCATAGAAGGTAGAGACAAACACAAAATATTCTGAACTTAGCTTAGAGAGAATACTAAGAATCAGTTGTTCATCTTTCTTTTCAATTCCACATTGTTTTAACTGCAACCTTAGTGATTTCAATTTGGTGAAAAAATCTTGGATTGTGTTGAAATTTCCTGGACTCAAACTAATTAATTCATTTTCCAACATATGACCCCTCATTGAATCTTGTGTGCCAAATAGTGTTTCTAGCTTTGTCCATACTTCATTTGGTGTATCCAAAGACTCAATGTGAAATAGCAAGTCAGGAGAAACAGACAAACATAATGTTCCAAATGCCTCATCACATTTGTTAAACCACTTAGGCTTATCTTCATCTTTAGCAGGTTCAGTTTCAAGTCCCATAGTTATCCTATTTAATCCAGCTTTCCTTAAGTGAATTGTCATGCGTGATTTCCACTCAAAGTAATTGTATGGAGTTAGGATGGGCATATTTGTTTGATCCATGATGAAGAAATGCAGAGAAGAAATGCTAGAAAGAAGAGAACCCAGCCACGACAATGTCCCCCCCTTTTTACTCAATCAAAGAACCCCCCTCCAAAGAAATCCGATTTGGCACTTTATTCTAGTGCGTTTACAACTACCACTAGAAAGAAATACTTAGTGGTCTTGATTTCAATGCATTACAAACCCTCATGAAGAGCATATGCTAGAAGTGAAACTTGGGCACAATAATAATAAAAACAAATAGCACCACTGCAATCTACTCGAAAAATCATGCACTTTCAAAAAAAGAATCACCTCGATACGAGGTCGTATGAGAAAGTTATGATCCTCTGAAGTTTCCAAAACAAGAACTGTGCACAGTCACGGTTGAGAATCTACAATTTCTAAAAAATTCATGCATAAAAATCAAAAGACAACTCCACTAGTGGATAGAGCACAAAAAAATAGCCAATTTCATAATAAGAATCATCAAAATTGGAGTCCGTATGAGCAAGAAGAAGACATTTGAAAACTGCATTCAAATCTACGACTGCCAACGGAGAGGGGTATGGCTGTAGCTTTGCATGCTCGATTCTAAAAAATATACAGCTTGCATGCAAAATCTAAAAGATACCCAGATGGTTTTTCGAGGCTGTGAACAAAACCCAGAAAACATTTTTCTTGATGATGTACAAAAGATGTTGTTGTAGTGTAAATCAGATGCCTTTAACAATAAAAAACGGCTCCAAAAATCAAAAAACGACCCCAGCAACCAAAATATGACATGCAAATGTTGGATCAGCTTCTTAAGTCCATCAATGGCATGCTGGAACCTGCAAAACTGATTGAAAACTCCAAATATGCAAGTTGGTTGTCAGATTTGAGATTGAAACCCCAGAGAAATACTGTTTTTGTCAAAAATTTTCTGATTCTTAGGATCATCCAAAGATGCAAGAGAAGAGCATACTTCATTTTTCAAAAAACTACAATAAAATTTATTTGCCCCTCCTGAATCTCTCAAATAAGGAAACTAAAATCTACTCTTGCACATAGAAAAGCTCTGATACCATGTTAGAATCTGAAAAGATTAATAACCCAGAAAACTAGTGCAAAGAGTAAATATCTAAACTATGACTGCAAATGATACAAAATCAAAATAGCATCATAGAGTTAGTCTCCAAGAGAGTAATGCAAATGCTGGAAGCAAAATAGCATTAAGAGGATGCAAAAACAAGAGATGCAAATACAAGCCAGGTAGCATGCTTATATAGGCTAGGAAGAGGGAGGAGGTGGCAACACCAACCAATGAGGAGCAACCATCTATCGGACTAAAGATAGCAAAGTATCTTCCCAAGATAGCTAATGGATGCTCACATGTAGGAAGGTGACACCTCACAACCATTCACCTAATAAGACATGCTTTATTAACCTAAGCAAGATTATTAAAAGTGTAGGAAAAACCTAGCAAAATAGGAAAAATAAAAAACTACACTAACATAATTGATGCCCTAACTAGACTAAATCTTGGAAAAAAATTGCATCTAACATGAAATATACATGATAAAAAAAAATTCAATTTCCATAAGTTGAAGAAGCTAGCATAATGAGGAGAATTCTTAATACAAATGTTACAAGTTAGAATAAAAATGTCATAAGGATGTGAATATATGACCCCTTATATCTTTGATCATGTACAATGAGGTAGAAACATAAAATTAGATGAGTCAAGGTTTCCTTAATATTTTTGGGAAAAGGGAAAAAAAACAATGTACATGAAAATGGGCTTAGGGAGGGTCATTTCACTATTCATGATGAGCACATTCATTGAGATCTTTTACACAACCCTAAAGAATGTTCCTTGTAGTTGACAACTTTGATTTTCACAAGTTGAGGAGTTATGGTATACAATTGAGGGTGAAAAACCCCTAGACAAGGTAGGCCAAGAATTTTAAATTTCATGATTATTTATTGGATTGTTTTCTAGTTATAAAAATAACGACATCTTGGAAATGTATTCATATCTAGGTAGTACACCGTCATCTAGGAAACACATTGGTGTCTATGGACTGGGATACCTTGGCACCCCCTCAATCAAGGGTCCCAATACAACACTCCCAAAATAAAATTTCACTTAAAATGGTAGATGCTAAAAAATGGTTTGTGTATGCACATTCATTATTAACATGCACTAATATTTCCTCATCTTATCTCCTAACTTTGATAATTTTGGCCAACTTAATTATCTTTGAAACCCATTTCAAAACCTTTTTGAGACTTATCTGATCATTTCAAAATCATTCCAAATCAATCCTAAACATTTCAATTTTCCTTGAAATATCATAAAAATAATTTATGATCAACCCTAAATCAAATCAATATATTTCAAAATGTTCCTAGCCCTTTCAAATAAGTCCCAGATGTTGAATTTCCTAGAGGATGTAAATGTCCTAACACTGTTTGTAATTTTGTATGTTCCAAATTACATTCTCAAGGCATATGTATATGATATTTAAGAGGCATGTCTCCATATAGACATGTCTCTTCAACTCTCATTAGTTATCAATAACATATGTTTACTTTGATTAAGAATGTGATATATATATATATATATATATGTATATATATATATATATATATATATATATATATATATATATATATATATATATATATATATATATATATATATATATATATATATATATATATATATATATATATGAACATTAACACTCCCTCTTAGCTACAAAGGATAAACACACATATTACCTCAAAGTAACATAAGGATATATTTAATTCAACATTTTGATATCAAATTTTATATCATGAATATTAGTCTTCCAAAATATCAACATATGATATTTACCAAGTACTCAATAAAGTTTGATATCACATATGAGATTGAGAGTATTGACTTCCCAAAATATCAATGATATTCACCGAATACTTTAAATAAGGTTTGATATCACATCTGATATCAAGAATATTGGCCTCCTAGAATATCAATTATATTCACTGAGTACTCTTTGAATAATGACCTCCCAGAATGTTGAGATGCAAGACATTCACCATATACTCAATTTGTTTAATCTCATAATACAAGTTATTGTAAGATCGTCACCTTTCAATAACTTCTGCAAATACAAGTGACATTATTTGGAAGTCATCACTTCCTCATGATGTACATAGGGGGTAGGTCCATCAAAATCGCATAGACACAAGGTATATTAATGAATCACAATCCTCTTGCCTGCTATAATATATTGATAATTGGAGAATCCATTGCAACATGGTTTACTCCCGCTAAATCAAAATGATCAAGATCACCAAAGGTTGATTGAATCATATCATCTATCTACTCCCTCTCTTTCAAGGTTACCTAAAATATCAACTTCCATTTGAGTCTCAATTTCCCTCTTGTTTCCTTCAATAACATTCTCGGAGGAAAAGATTAGGGCACATAGCTCTTATAAAAATAAAAATAAGAGAGTGTAATGACCACCTATAGTTTGTTTTATATTACATATGTTAAATTATTTTAGGCCTATTACATATGCATGTTAGTTCTAGAGATATATGGTATGATGTTATCTCATGACTTCAAAATATCATTTATGATTACATAGTTATCATATTTCACATATTGTCTAATGATTATGATTGCTTATGTGTTAATGCTTCTTTAATGATTCTTATTTAGTAAATGTGATTGCTTTCATTACAATGTCATATGATATGTCTTTAATGATGCTTATGATACATTCATAGTAATGCATTGTTATATCTGAGCATTTGATGATTTGATTCATGATTCATTACGGTACTTACCCCATACTTTTATGTATATGGTGTGCATGTCTATTTTACTTTGTTTCCTAACATGTCTGATGTAGTTAAGGGAGGGAGTCATAGTCACCTACTAGTTGGGATTTACATGATGTACCACTCCCTACCATTGCTTGTCTAGTTTAGTTATATATATGTATATGTACATGCTTGTCTTTTATGCAAGTTGTAGGTACCAGACATCAACTTCTTTGAATTCCTAAGATGAGCATGCCCTATCAAAATAACTTAATAGTAAGAATGAGAAGATAATGATTAGGTCCAATCCCAGCCATAGCTTAAACACTTGTCCTGCAAGGATGACTTATATATGAATCTCTATCCCTTTTTAAAGCCACAAGTTTGTCTTTGCGTGTGTTGTTTGAGTTTGGATTTTGAATGGTTTTGCTTATGTGGATTTGACTATGTTATTTATTTAGTAAAAGGTTTAATTGTGATATTTAGATCAACCACATAATATTGAAATTATTAAATACTATTTAAATAGAAGGAAGAATTATTATACTAGGATATTTAATTAATTAACTGTTTATTTATTTATTTAAAAGACTTGATTTAAAAAGTCTATATGTAAAAGTTGGAAAAAGTATAAATTACTATATTAAAGGCTAAATATTGATTTAACATGAATATTTAATCAATGATAATAAAATTAGAGTTGCACATAATTAGTGGGGTTTAATTATTATTAATGATTAAACTAATTATATATAATTTAATTGTGTATTAATTAATACAATTAAAATAATATTTTTTAGTGTGAAATAAGATATTTAATTTAAAAGAAAGGATATTTATTTATTTTATTATAAAAACATAAATATGTTTTTTGAAAATAAAGTTAATAAATAAATAAAGAATATTTATCACCTCTCAAAAAAGTAAAAAAAATGGAAGGTAGAGTAGAGTTCACAAAATATGCGAAATGTGCAAATAAAAATAAACAACAGAATAAACACTCTTAGCCATCAACGCTTATGGTGACCAGACCAATATAGATGCCTTAGGAACTTAATCAACAACACAAGTAGTAGCCAATAATATCACCATGAAGATTTAGCATAGAAGAAGATAAGTTTGGGATTCATGACATCAACCCTTCACATTTCAATACTTCTCCTTTGGTAAATCTTTAGTTTGCAGTAAAAACATTGAATCCATTTGCAACCCTTACTGGGTATGATGATTTCAAGCAGAATATTAAACTATAGGAAAAACATAGACTCTAAATTAGTAATAAAAATGAAGGCACATCCACTCAAAAGTTACCAACAAAATTTATGGATAGATTAGGGTTTCGACTAGTGGCTAAAGTCAATAAGAACAATAGAGTTGGAACCAAATTGGAAAAGAACAAGGTCAATACATTCCAACTATCAATGAAGCATTATAAGGGAATTCAAATGCTGGTACCTCCTCAAATAAGTAAAGAAGAATATTTCTCCAAATCAAGAAACAAGTTGACATCGAAAGGCTTTTGCCCTAATGTCATTTTCTCCATTGCAAGCTTAGACAAATATAATTTTTTTTTAGTCATACCAAATATGCAACACAAAATAGTTTATCTCTATATTCCTAGTAGAAAGGTTTTCTTTCTGAACCTGATGTTAGGATCCATGGAGCCAATCTTTGGAAGGTAGAACATTCTAAACCTAAATCACATCTTAAATGTACATATATCCCACCACATCGCAGGAATGGATCCCCGGGATCTCCATGTCATTCCCCCATTCAAACACTCACAAATTCGTGAACCTATAATGATAAATTTGAAGAATAGATCCTGATTATTAGCAATCAGGTCAGTGAATAACACTGGTAGGAATGCCAAAACATTGGTGTATTTGCATATTGGAATGGGCCAAGACAATAAATGACCAATCTCATTAGCTGGCTAAAGGAATTCTACAAAAATCAGGTAAGTATAACTCACCATTTTGATTGATTGATATATACATTATAGTAATGAATATGTGAAAAAAGATTTCCTCTGTGTCTCTAATTACTATTATAAAGGTTATGTTGTTAAATTTATTGAATGGATTCCAAATTGTAAGGAAGATTAGTTAAACTTTTCTATTCCAACCTAGATGTCCATTGAATCCTTACCTCCTGAACTAACGCATTTAGAGATTCTTAGGAAAATTGGACATTCAATTGGTAATTTGATAGGAATTGAGGCATCTTTCAAATATTGCAATTCTATTAAATTTTTAGTTAATGATAAGACTAAAAATTTGGAACAAAATATGATTAAGTTAATCTCAAATAACTCTATATACAAATTGAAATATTATAGATTTGAAGGTAAACTATCAAAAATAATCAAATTAGATAATGAGAGAAAGATATCATTTAAAACTTTTCAGCCTATGTCGAATCTTAATGATATCTTCCCTAAGATGAACATTAGAAATAAAAAAGAAAAACAGGGGAAGACCATAAATGAGATACCATGTTTGGAGCCTAGTAAGGTTACAACAAGGAAAGGAGATACAAAATTGGAGGATGGTGAAATCAGATTAGAAAAAACAATATCTACAACTCCAACGATAGGGAGGGGAAGCAGTTTTATATCAATTCCCAAGGAAGATCAGAAGAAAGAATTGGAAATACCACAAGAGTCAAAAGGAAAAGATGCTCAAAGCTTAGAAAAGGAAAAGGTTTTAACTCCTGAAAAAAAAAGCATTCAATTACTAGATTTGGAAAAGTGTAAAGGCACTATGCCATAGATGACTTTAGATCCTCTATATGAAGATCAAAACCATAAAAAAATCAATAGGAGAAAAGAAGAAATAAAAAAAGATAATAAGTCTAAAATAAAGAAGTTAAGGACAATCAATGACAACAAGAAATTAAGCAAGAAAAAGAGGAAAACTCAAAAATTAAGATAATTAGGTCTATAAGTTGGAAAAGGAAAATGCTAGGAAAGGAATTGAGGTTCCAGGAGGAAAAGATCTTGGAAAATAACAATAAGATTCTTGAAGAAATAGAAAACAAACTTCTTTTCTCTAAAGAGTCTCCAGAATGAAAAATGCTAAATGCCTAAAAGGAATAATGTAAACTCCATAGCAAAAGAGGGTGGAGACACCAAACACAACTCAAGAATCACCTTTTTATAAGATGAGGGAGCACAATACAAAGGCAAAGGATCAAAGTAAGACAAAAGGAACTATAATACAAGATTTACATGACTTCCTGGATAATGATGCACCAAAGAATGAAAAATATGGAAATGATAATTTCATATGAGATAGAGAAAGATGATTTGGAATGATTAACTGATGAATTGATCTAAGTTTTTAATTTTGAAAATGTTGATAACAACATTGACTCACACAAAGAGGATTTAATATAGCAAGCATTAAAAATAGGCAAAGATAATTACACACTTTGAAGATTTGAGAAGAGAAATGCTACTAATTGAGGATGAAGATAAGAGAAATAAAGATTTACAAAAAAATGAAACTGAAACAATAACGAGTCAAGGAGATGTTATGGAGCTAAATAGACATGGCGCAGTCCAACTTTAGAAAAAAATATACACATAGATAATCAAATAAAATTGGAATAATTAATAATGAAAGAATCATAAAATGAAGAAAAATGCGAGAAAGAGAGAAAGCAATCTGAAAGTGTTTTCAATGCACAGGAGAATATAGAGCAACTGGATATTTGGATGACTCAAGAAGGGATAAATTCCCCTAATTATGAAAAAGTAAAAGCTTAAAGAGGAAGGAAGTCACTTAAAGAACCTAGAGAAGTAGATGGGCAGACAAAAGAACAACAAAAGTTTAATCAGTTACTTAACACAGGGAAGGGGAAGATCCTTCCCAAGAAAATATAAAGATCACTACCTGGAATACTAGGGGCTTAAATGCACCTAGCAAGAAATGATTACTAAAACTTAATTTAAAATAATTTGGCTTTGAAATTATAATTATACAAGAACCATAACTAAATAAGGAAGAGGGAATTAAGCTAGAAAAGAAACTAGGTAATTGGAACATTAACTTACATGAATCGAGAGGAGCCTCAAGAGGATTGGGAATGATTTGGAATCCTAGGAAAGTAATTCTAAATTTAATTCAATCTAATAACTCTTGGATGAGTAGAAGAATTAAAAGCATTAAGACTAACTTACAACTAATTTTAATTAACATATATGGACCGATCCAGAACATAGATAAAAAAAATTTGTCAAAAAAAAAAAGTGTATTTATAAAAAAAACCATAGGAATGAACACATTCATATAGGTGGAGATCTAAATACTATCATAAATTTAGATGAAAAAATTGAAGGCATCCAACCTAATTCCCAAGTATCAATGGAATTTAAAAAATGGATAGACAGTAGTAACCTTATTGATATTCCTATTAACAATGGTAAATTCACATGGAATAATAGAAGGAAAGACTTTGCATTTATAATTGAGAAATTGGACATATTCTTGTCCAAAGGGGAATTAAGTGAATTAGATGTAGATTTTCAAGCATCAATACTTCCTATAGTAGGATTTGATCACTTTCCTATTAGAATTGAATTTAATGAACCTATTAAACCTATCAGAAGTCCTTTTAAATGCAAAAAAATGTGGTTTCTAGATAAAAATTTCATGGAACTCATAAGAAAATGGTGGAATCAAGGTAATCTTAAAGGCTCCAAAATGTATATATTTGTATCTAAGCTGAAAATGATTAAAGAACAATTCAACAATATATTTAAAGAACAATATACATAGAAAGTATAAAGCAATTAAACACAAAAGTAATTAAAAAAGGTTTGAATAACGAGACCTTTGTTTTAGACAAAGAACTACTAGCGAAGCAGGATAACATTCTTGAAAAGGAAGAAGTCTTCTAGAGGCAAAAATCCTATTCGCCTATCTAATTCCAAATTCCAAATTTATTAAAATCACTTTAATAAATAAAACCCTCAAATCTAATAATCCCTAAAGCCTATCTTAAAATCCTCCATTTAGCCTAATCCACCCCATCCACCCATACTAACTAAGCTTAGCCACTAACTTACCCACCCTCATAAATGCCATCCACTTGCACATCTCTAACATCCCTAATCTAATCCTAAACCGAGCCTAACCCATCCCCTAATCATTTGCACATTCCTAAGCAAGCTTAAAACTTTCCTAAACCAAGCCAAAGTCTTACCTCAAAATATCCCAACCACCAAGCCATGAATGCTCTTACAAAGCCATAAATGGCTATTACATCCTCACTCATGACTCTTACATACTCAACCACCCTCATGAAGCCTTTAACCAACCCTTATCCTATCCTTTCACACCCATCCTCCTTGTGACAAGTGTCCACTCCCTATTGGTGCTAAAAAAGCACAATCCATGTGCTCCCCTTTAGGTGCATCCTAGCCATCCCTCACCATCTTTCCATCCTTGCATCTTACCCCTCCATCCCTCAAGCCCTTAGCCTATAAATTGGATCCCGTCCCAAGCCATTTTATCACAATCTTTAAGCTAAAGTTACCATGTCAGTTTGAGAAGCCAAATCCATACTTTTAAATATATCCACACCAAAAATCCTAAATCCATCTCCATTGAAGCATTTTGAAGCTTGAGCATACATCCCAAATCCATATCAAAGGACACCTCTACAGATCAAGTGATCATCCTTATTGAGAGAGCCTATCCATGGCTCATATTCTCATTTGAGGACCTCACTTTGTCTCATCTAAAGTTTATATTAATTTTGCTAGTTAATGCTTTGGTTTTTAAATAGATTAGTGTTTCTTGCTAACATATTAGTGTATACATTTTGGCACGCCCGGTGGGACCCCGCAAGGGTCATTTTAATCTTGTTTAATGCTAGTTTCACATGCTTTTTCATGTTTTGGCTAACCATGGAAAACTAACATTAATGGAAATATCTTTTGTTTGTGTTGCTTTCTAATTTTTCTTGCAGGATCACATTGAACACTTCAGGAATGCACTTCCAACCTTGTTCTCAATTTTTACCAAGTGAATGGTCAAAATAGAAAACATTTTTCATCCCCACGACCCCAAGAAAGTGATCTCGCAGCCCTAGGAACACACCATCAAACTGGTAGGGATGCGATCCCACAACCCCGAGAATGAAGAAAGACCAGTAGGAATGCCATCAAACTAGTTCCAATCAACTCGCACATGCCCATAAACCCAACCAATTTGCGATATCGCTCTATCAAAAAGAGCTCTTGGGTTTTTGGCTTGTGATTTTATTTTCTTTTTTTGACGATTTTTCATGGTATTCTCACACCTGGGTACACCTGCAGGAACACATTCCCATGAAATCAAACTCCAGCAGGATCACGAACCCGCTTGTGGGAATGCTACCATCACAAGAATGTTGTGTCTCACATTTTCTCTACGAGAACGCTGTCTAAATCTGGTCATTGTCATTGTCTTTGTGCCTATCTTGCATGGTTAAATCTTAGGAAATGAACATGTATGAATAATCACAAACAAAACACACATCTCAATTTTGGGCTTAAAATGAACAATGCTTTCTTTTAATCTATTGGAATGTATGTTCACTCAAATCCACATTTTAGAAACTTTCTAAGTTAGAAAACAAATAAGGACACTTTGAGTGAGTTTGTTGTTGGACTCACCCTTTTTAATCACCCATCATTTTAACCATTGGTTGCAATATCAGTGCCATATATGGGGATGGGTCTACCTAAGAGGGTGTTAAGTGCTCCATAAAAATCAAACTCCACTCACTTGGGTTTTTATTGGTTTTTCTAAAATAGAAAATTTCTTGAATGAACATTAGTCTCTCTAACACTTCATTTGGGCATAAAAATTGAACAAATCTTGACGTGGAGGGCCTCTAGGTGAGCACTTGAAATTGAGCTTTACACACATCTTTGTTTTGGGCTTAAAAAAAACTCACACTCAATCTTGAATGCCTTAAAGAAAATCAATTGTTACTTGACGTGGAGGGCCTCCGGGCGCGCAAGTTTACTTTTTGTTGACCCTAAATCTTCTTGGTGTATTCATTGTTTGCTCACTTCTCTTTTGTTGGCGCATTTCAAATTGGAATTGAACCTTTGCATCTTAAATCATGTCTATTTTCAAAAGGTCTAGATCAGAAAACTTAAAGCATCAATTGGAAAAGAACTTTGTCTTTTAGCCCAAGATCATCCAAGTCTTCTCTCCCCTTGTCATCTTTTGAGGCCATCTTGGGTGCATAAGATTAGGATCCAAAATCTTGTATTTTTAGTTTTAGGGGGCCTACTTGGGGATTTCATCACCCCTTGGGATGACCTCAACTCTAGCTTTCCAGTGGAGTATAAAAATTGGGAGGTGAATCCAAAGACACCTCTCTTGGGATCAAGATCTTGTCACTCGAGCTAAGCCTCAAGGAACTTTATACCCTTGAGAAGTGAAAGAGGAGAAGTGGGTTACCGCTCCTTTCGATCGTGTGACATCTTTTTGGTTTCATCTATAGATTTGGGCCTCACGTACTTTGTGTATATCGAGGACTCCTTAGATAAACCAATTGTCATCTTTGTAGTCAACCATCTAGGATAATCATGTGCTTGAAGTGATTGCTTGAAACATTTGTAAAAACATACACACTCCTTGGCGCAAGTATCACATTCTGGGAATCAAAACTTCTATCTGGTTGTTCTTATCTATTGCTTGATCTTTTACTTGTTGAATGAATGTTTGCCAAACTTGGTCAATCCTAGCATAGGGCATACTTAGCATAGTCACTGCCTCCAAAGAACCCTACGGTTGTGATTTTTAAATCCTTGGAAATATCTCATGTCAAGCCATCCCAAGACTAAGTTTAAGAAGGCTAAGATTCCTCAAATACCAGCCTATAAGGAAATCAAAGCAGAGCATAAGAAGCATACCCCCAACCCTAGGATTTCCAAACTGGATCAAATTGAGAAAGATAGAGCTGAAGTAGCATTGCAAACTAAATGGGACTAAAAAATCCAAAACCTAACCCTTTGATGTGGTGTTAATACAAGCCTTATCGACAACTCTATTATTACTCATTCTGATTAGGTCCCTCCTTTTTCCACACACACTTACACACATATAGGTTTAGTCTCTTGTATAGGAATTGCACTGTCCCATCCAAGCATTTGGAGTTAGACCATCTCCTCTCATCTTAGGTTGTTGAAGAAGAATCCTCCACTTGCAATTGTTAAAATCTTAGCATTGTTTCCTCACTCACTTAGAGAAATTTTTGCATCACATCTCTCATCATCCTAAGTATCCTTGAAATACAACACTTTGCTAGGAATAGGTTGCTTTTGGTGCCCCACATCACCTTGAGCTAAAGGTTAGGGTCAAACCTTTTGCATCACCATCACATTTCCCACATTCATATTTTAGGAACACACAAGATTCTTGCACATAGCACCATATCCTTTTAACACCCTTAGTATCATCCCTTGTTGCATTTAGGAGAAGCATCCTTTCATGCCACCCACCACATGTTTTGGTAGACACACATGGAAAAAAGACATGGATCCTAGTCATAGTGGTAACACATCTCGAGCTTAGCCATACTCTATGGTATCCATGACACCACCAGACCCACTGCCGCAAATCCCAGAAGAACCAGGATCATCCATAGATATTGAGGCTTTCATGAACCAACCTGGTCATGCTACTATCATAAATGCCATCATAGATCGTAACAAGGAAACCATCATGGAAAATTTCTTATGAGACAATGTTGGTGTCTTTGAGTTTGGACATCTACCACCTATCAACATAACAGATCCTACACACCCATTGTTTGGATGGCAACCACCTCAGGTAGAACCAGCAAACCCAAATATCCCCTCGACCCAGGTGCTAGTTCCCATTCCACAGAACATTCATCCCATTCTCACTCAACCATTAGTGCATACTACATCTCAAACAACCTCAAGTATACCATTTGCATCTGTTTTCACCACTCATTTTTCTACTCCACCAAATCCTCCATTTGTATCTAGCAGCACTACCTTTTCGTTTCCACCCCGTATTGCATCTAGTCCATTTGCTACTCAAATACCACCATTAGGGTCCAATACCTCATCCTCCATCCCACCAAACATCACTATCAACCCCTTTGTAACTAGCCAAAGCTGTTTAGCCACTTTTCCTTTGGGACCTTGGAATTTTGTTGTGACACAAGCACCTATCATTAGTCTTCCCCCTAGCACTGCAGTCACGTTCACACCTTCGACATTGCCATCCACTACTTCACATAGCTATTCACTCCCACCCCTCACCAACTATTTCTCCATGCCACCTCTAGGCAATAGCCCAAATCCACTGCCACTACAGTTCTCTATAGTAAACACTTTGCCACAAATTAACTACCTTGCACCTACTCCAAATTAGTCCTACTCTCAAGCAGGCGTGCAACCTACATATATTGGGCATGGTATATATTCCCAGAGCATAGCACAAGCATCATCTGCATTACCACCATTCTAGCCGTAGTCTTCACATCAGCAGTATGCCCAAGCACCCACATAGAACCACCTCATAGGGCAACAACCTCATAGTTATCTACCACACCTACCTCAACAGATGCAATAGTATGCACAAACCACATCCTAGAAAACCATAGCATCCACTCCACTAGCTATGCAAACCATTTTTCCACAGACACCATATGGTCATTAGAGTTCTCCATATCACACTTTAGATTCTGGCACATATCCCACACCGGGGGCACCTGGATCGGGGGCACCTGCTCCTCCACCTGTGAAGTCTAAATGGGAAGAGATGAAGAATTCTCTCAAAGCCCTCAAGGATTGGACAAACACCAAAACTTTCAAATTTGAAAATGATTGCCCATACCCTTTTGACAAGACTATCACATTGACTCCATTTCCTAAACATTTTGAGATCCTCAAGTTTGACAAATTTAGGGGGAAGAGTGATCCAGTCACACATGTTAAGGAATTCTATATGCATTCTCAGGAGGTGGCTTATAATGATGTGTTCCTCATGTGGCTCTTTCCTAAGAGCCTAGCAGGACTAGCCTTGGAATGGTTCTATCGCATCCCTCAAGGTACTATTAAAACTTTTGCAGAACTTTATGAGGCCTTTGTTGCTCAATATACCCATCTCGTTGAGACTGAGTTATCTGTAGTGGACCTTTTCCACACTAAACAAAAGGGAGGAGAGAGTCTTACAGAGTACTTGCAACGCTGGCAAATCCTTACAACAAGGATCTCTTGCACCATCCCTGAGCACCATCTTGTCAAGATGTTCATAAACAACGCACACCCTAGCCTCGCTCATCATATGGTTATGAACTATTTGCAAACATACAAGGACATTAAAGAAAAAGGAATGGCCTTGAGAAAGGCCTCATTAAGGATGGTGTCATCAAAATGTACAAAGAAAACACCTAGGACCATGGGTCAAGCAATGACAAAACCCGATATTGGAACAAAAATAAGAATACAGTGACAGATGGTGTCACTGACACTCAACAGGTCCATATTGTTGGGGTGGCTACCAATGTTCCCACCACATTTTTCCAACAACAAACTTATCAACAGAAACCTCCTACATATCACTGGCCACCCGTGAAAACTCATTAGAAAATACCTACTCCTCATAATCAAATTAATGCTATCACACTAGTAGTAGGTAGTAAACCTTGTGTTTAGAGGCAACCATGAACATACACCCCATTGGGGGAACCTCTTGATACAATCTTCAAAAAATTGGCCAAAGATAACCTTGTTCAGTATCCACAAACACAACCCTTGGAACCTAATTAGTCTAGAGCATCATGGTACAAAATAACAAATAGGGCAAAGGGCACACTACCCTTAAATGCATGCAACTTAAGGATTATGTACAAGACCTCATTGATCGGAAAGAGATCATAGTGGGGGCACAACCCTCACCTAATGTAGGATTAATGATGTATCAAAATGCCTTCCCCCCTCATAACACCAACCCAAGAAAGGCACTTGCAAACCCTCCTATCAACAAATGTAACAATGCTCTGACAACTGAGACACGTCTCAGACTTATACCTCAGCATAATTAGACTATGGTAGCTTAATTGGTTGCATATCACAAGTTGAACCATCTATCAATGTCATCAATATCAAAGGCCCAAACACTCAGTGTGTAGTTGCTACCCATCAAACATGACTCAATATAGCTGGTCTACCTGTATCCACACAAATTAGAACACCATCAGCATGACCACCTCCATCTCACACATCTCCATCAGAATCACCTTCACTAGGGCCATAGTATAACATCTTGGAACACCTTGGAAACACACCAGCCTAGATCTCCATCTTGGATCTCTTGCAGACAAGCCCACTTTATCAAGAGATCCTTGACAACACTCTACATGAGTCCCGTGTCTCCCCTGACATAAATTCCACTGAGTTTCATAACTTGGACCACTGATATCCTAGAGGTTGAACCCGATCACATCCTCCCACTTTGCATCACTATTATGGTTTTTGACTTTGCAGTTAAGCATGTCATGATAGATAATGGATTGGCTCTAAACCTATGTACTCTAAAGTTCATCAAGCAGGCAGGATATACTGAAGTAGATATCATCAATGAGGTGATCACCATCAAGGCATATGACAACTTGGAGCATACTACTGAAGGAACCATCTTGCTCCCTATCAGAGTCAGCCCAGCCACTCAAGAAATACTCTGTCATGTAGTTGATCTTAATCTTCCATATACAATCCTCCTCAGTCATCCATGGATTCATGCCATGAAGGCCATTCCATCCACATATCATTAGTGCATCAATTTTTTGCATAATGGCACTTAAATATCCATCCACGTAGATCCTGAACCCTTTGCTTATTGTAATGTGGTTGAAGCTTCATACACCAATCACTGTCCTGGGATCGAAATTGGCACCACCATGGCCAACTCCTCTAGCACCTACCATGATCTAGACACCATTTTAGCCTCCACTCTCTCCATGGTTAAGATCAACTACCAAGGTTGTGGCAAGTATAGTCTCACATATGCTTTTGTTGTTGGCGCTCTACCACTTGACCCACATACTCAAGGATACCCAATACATCAAGGGCCTATACCAGAAACTACCTCTCAGCTTTGCCAGTTGGGCCCTACCACTTTTGTCGCCAAAGGTATCCTTGATGGAGCAGAAAACACACCAGACATTAACACATGGTTATACAAAGAGTCACCTCCTAAAAGTGAAGCACTTCTTGATCACTTTAAACAGAAATATCACTGGTCACATCTCTTGGCCACGAAACAATGAGATTATCAAGGAGGTGGTTTAGGCTACTAGGAATCAGGTATGAGTAGCCTATAGAAGCACACCAAGGGAAAAAAACCAAAGGCTTGGGCTATGGACTCCTCGCTATGGATATGCTAGGGTTGGACCCCAAACTAGTTGTACACCATCTGGCAGTGGATCCAGGGGCCAAGCCCGTCAAGCAAAAACTTCAAAAAATGCACCCCAAAGTGGCTTTATTAGTCAAAGCAGAGCTAGAGAAGTTGTTAGAGGCCAAAATCATTCCACTAATAGATTACTCTAAATGGATTTATAATATGTTACCTATTACGAAGCCCTTTGGTGATATCAAAATTTGCACCAATTTTAGGGATCTTAATAAAGCTTGTCTGAAGTATGACTTTCCATTGCCAAATATCGACATGATTGTGGATCTCACCGTAGGTCATGAAATCTTGTCACTAATGGATGGTTGCTCTGGATATAATCAGATTCGTATAGCAAAAGAAAATTAGCATAAGACAACATTTACTACACCTTGGGGCACATTCTGCTACAATATGATGCCGTTTGGGTTAAAGAATGCTTGGGAAACCTATCAGCATGCGATGACGGTCATCTTCCATGACCTAATCCATAAGATACTTGAGGATTACATGGATGATATTCTAGTCAAATCTCTCAATGCTTTTGATCACTTATCTCACCTCGAGGAAGTGTTCAACTAACTAGCAGAATATCATCTCATGCTAAATCCAAAGAAGTGTGTCTTCGGTGTTACCTCAAGAAAGCTCCTAGGCTTCATTGTGTCATAGCGCAATATTGAGATTGACACTAAGAAGGTCAAAGCCATCATGGATATGGCTCCTCCTAAGACACTTAGGAACCTTCATTCTTTGCAAGGAAAACTCCAATCAATCTGATGATTCATTACTTATCTTGCTGATAAGTGTCAACCTTTCACTCATTTTCTTAAGAAAGATCAAAATTTAAAATGGGACCCAGCTTGCTAGCGCAATTTTGATCTCATCAAACAATACTTAGCTAATCCACCTATTTTGGTTTCTCTAGTTGTAGGGCACCCACTCATATTGTACATCACAGCTACTCCTACTACATTAGGTGCTTTGCTAGCACAACTCGACGATGTGGGAAAGGAACGAGCTATTTATTACATCAGTCAAACATTAGTGGGCTATGAGCTCAACTACACACCAATGGAGAAGGCATGCTTAGCAGTAGTGTTTTCCACCCAAAAACTATGTCACTACATTTTGAGTCATACTATACAATTGATATCAAAGATTGATCCATTAAAATATTTTCTCTCTCATACAGTACTCACCGGACGCCTGGCAAAATGGGTTATGCTCCTTAGTGAGTTTGACATTCAATATGTTGACAGAAAGGCCGTCAAAGGCCAGGCTATTGCAGATCACTTGGTCGATGCCCCCTTAGTTGTAGATCACCCACTCATCATGGAATTTCCAGATGAATACCTCTGTTTGATGGAAAAAAAATCACTCTGGAAGCTATATTGATGGCTCCTATACATCTCATAGCTCCAGTGCAGGCATACTTTTGGTTACACCTCAAGGTGATTATATCCCTAAATCTTTCAAGCTACAATTTTGGTGTACCAATAACATTTCAGGGTATGAGTCCCTTGTTGTAGGACTAAAAATTGCCATTGAATGAAATATCATAGAGCTTTAGGTCTATGGTGATTCTCAGCTTATCATCAAACAAGCTTTGGATGAATATCAAACCAAGGATGACAAGTTACTACCTTACAAAGATCTGGTTGATCAACTAAAGGAGCATTTCACTCAGATCCAATTCATACAGATACCTAGACTCTAGAATAAGGCAGCTGATGCTATGGCTACTATTGGTTCTCTCTTGGAAATACCACACGAAGCTACGTAGTATGAATTCTTGGTTGAGCAGGTGCACAAACCCGCATATGAGAATGATGAATCAACACGGGTCTATATCTTGGTTGGTCCCCAATCTCCATGGTACCACAAAATTCATGCTTAGCTACTAAATGGTATCATATCTCCTCACCTCACATGAACCCAACACCAAAACCTTATTCGCAAAGCTTCCCATTACACTATCATCACCCAAACCCTATATCATCGTGGTTATCATGTTACTCTCTTTCAATGTTTAGATCAAAATAAGGCTACAATGGATCTCAAAGAGGTACATGCTAGACTTTTTGGTGCTCACACGAGCGAGATGGTGCTAGCAAAGAAGATCCTTCAGGATGGATATTTTTGGCCTACTCTAGAACTTGATGCATGTGAATTTGTGAAATGATGTTTACCTTGTCAACAACATGCTAATTTAATCCAAGCTCTAGCATAGGAATTGCAACCCATTGCACCACCATGGCCTTTTGCCTGCTGGGGATTTGATCTTGTTGGTCTTATTGCACCACTTTCTGCAGAAGGGCACAAGTGGATAATTAACGCCATTGATTATTTCACTAAGTGGGTCAAAGTAGTTCCCCTTGTTACTGCCATGGTAGTTCAAGTGTCCAAGTTTATATTGTATCATATCATATGTTGCTTTCACATCCCAGAAACCATATTCATAGACCATGAAGGTAATTTTGAAAACTTAAATATGGAAGAATTGTGCACTTCCCTCTGCATCCACCACCGCTTCTTGAGCCGATATTTACCACAAGGTAATGCTCAGGCTGAGGCAACTAATAAAACCCTCCTCAAAATCCTCAAGAAAGTTGTCAATGACTCTGGCTGTGATTGGAATTTTCAAATTAATCTCGCTCTATGGGCATACTGCACTTCATTCCATACTGCCACTGGCACAACTCCATACTCCTTGGTCTATGGTGCTGAAGTAATTCTACCTATTGAGGTTGAACTCCCATCACTCCACATTTCTCTCTGAGGATAGATATTTGATGAGGAATATAGAGTGGCTTGACTTACTCAACTTGATCTACTTGATGAAAGAAGGAAACAGGCCTATGACTATCTCATGGTCTATCAAAGTTGCCTCAAGCGCAATTCCAACAAGAAAGTCCATCCGCACAGTTTTCAAGAAGGTGACATGGTCCTTAAGGAGAATATGAAGGTTAAAGCTGACCAAGAAAAGAAAGGCAAGTTCAAGCCCACCTGGCTTGGTCCTTATGTGGTCACAACATCTTTTGGCTTAGGAGCCTATCAGCTATCTACCCTTGAAGGTGAAGTCCTAAATGATCCTACCAACATTATCCACCTCAAGAAATTCTACACCTAATGACATAATTTGCAAACCAAAGAAAGAAAAAAATGCACAAAGTAAAAATAAAATGTCAATGGTGAAAACTTGGCAATTCAAGCGCCTTGGATAGGTCCCTGGTGAAAACCTAGCAAATAGGCACCAGGTGTACTACAGCTCTTCCATTATCTATCACTGACACACCCCCTTTTATCACCCCCCATAATATATCGCTCCTCCCACCTGCTTTTTCAAGGTGTTCCCTATCATTATTCGCCATGCTTCGCAAAATCATCCTCTAGCACTTTGCACTATGTAACTTCCCATCTCATTTATAGCATCTTGTGTATCATACTTAATGTATCGTAGCATTATACTCTACTAGATCTACCCTATCACGTGCTTTTTGTTAAGATAAACCATAGATAGAAATAAAAACTACATGCAAATATAACCAATAACAAAAAAAATAGAACACACAAAAATGAACACAAGGCACCAAGATTTAACGTGGTTCACCCAATCCCTGGGCTACGTCCACCAAACAACAAGTCTGATCTTATTACAATCCAGTGATTACAACCTGATTACAATTCGTAATCCCTTACAGCTCAATACCGCCACAAGAACCAATTTTGCATCACAACATAATGAAAAATACCTAACCCTAAACCCTTTATACAAGGATTTTATTCATTTTAGGGTTACAACATGTCGGCCATATGTCAGCTACCATGTCGGCCACGGCCCGAACCCCACTATTTATGAAGTATGTACAGTACTTTCCTGATCAGTCACCATAATCTAACAATCTCCCACTTGGGGACTGATCAGGCTCCACACTAAACAACAATCTCCCACTTGGAGACTGATCTTGTACCAATACCACTATGACATGGGGCTCCCATTGAATCAAACCACCTGGGACTCTGCTATTCTTTTATTCATGGTTAGTCTAAAAGACTAACCGAAGCTGAAGAGGAGTTTAGCTTCTCCCTTGTTACAACCTTTGTCAACATATCTGCTGGATTATCATTTGTATGTATCTTCTCCAGCTTTAACTGTCCATCCTCCAAAACTGATCGAATGAAATGGTACCCAAACTGTATGTGTTTGGTCTTAGAATGCAGAGCTGAATTCTTTGCAAGATGAATGGCACTCTGACTATCTATGAACAAATAATTATCCTTTTGAGGATGTCCCAATTCTTCCAAGAAGAACTAAAGCCATATCATCTCCTTGGCTGCCTCGATAGCAGCAACATTGTCTGCCTCTGTAGTGGGTAAAGCATTAATCTTCTGTAACTTAGAAACCCAGCTCACGGCTGCCCCACCAACAGTAAAGACATAACCTGTAGTACTCTGCCTGGTATCAATATCCCCTGCCAAATCTGAGTCAACATAGCCTTGTAAATGAGTAGTAGAGCCCCCAAATTGTAAACACTTATTGGATGTCCCTCTCAAATATCTGAGAATCCATTTGACAGCATTCCAATGCTCAAATCCTGGATGACTCATATACCTGCTAATGACTCCCACTGCATGTGCAATATCTGGCCTAGTGCATACCATAGCATACATCAAACTTCCTATAGCTGAAGCATAGGGTACCTTGGACATCTTATCCTCCTCTTCTCGTGTCTTGGGACACATCTCCTTAGTCAATTTCAAATGACCAGGTAAAGGTGTGCTGACAGCTTTAGCATTCTCCATAGAGAAACGTTGCAACACCTTCTCAACATAATCAGCCTGAGATAGCATCAAGATTCTATTCTTCCTATCTCTGTAAATCTTCATACCAAGGATTTATTTTGCTGCCCCCAAATCCTTCATAGCAAATGCATGTGCTAACTGGCATTTTAGCCCCTTAATATGATCCATGTTAGACCCAGCTACAAGCATATCATCAACATATAAACATAAAATAATGTAGCTATCATCATCCAACCTCTTAAAATAAACACAGTAATCTGAATGACACCTGTTATATCCATGCTCATGCATAAAACTGTCAAATTTTAGATACCATTGCTGAGGTGCTTGCTTCAAGCCATATAAAATTTTCTTCAATTTGCACACTAAGTTCTCCTTACCTTTGACCTCAAAAACCTGTGGCTAAGCCATATATATTTCTTCATCCAAATCACCATGAAGAAAGGTTGTTTTAACATCCAGCTGCTCTAAATGTAAATCTTCAGTAGCCACAAGACTTAAAACAGTACGAATAGAAGTCATTTTAACAACAGGAGAAAATATCTCATCAAAATCAATTCCCTTTTTCTGTGCAAATCCTTTTACAACTAACCTGGCCTTAAATATTTTCTTACCTCCTTCCTCTTCTTTCAACCTATAAACTCACTTATTTTGTAAAGCCTTTTTACCCGTAGGCAACTTGCACAAATCCCATGTCTTATTTTTCAGTAAAGAGTCCATTTCATCTTTCATTGCAGACTCCCACTGAATCTTAGTATCCACCTACACAGCTTCATCATAACTTTTAGGTTCACCAGCATCAGTAAGTAAAATAGAATACAAAGAGGGAGAAAACCTTTGTGGAGGTCTAATTTGCCTTGTTGACCGTCTAACATTTACTGGTGTGTGTGGTATTTGTTGTTGCAGTTGTTGCACATCATGAGGAATGGCTGGAACATTAGCTTTTGGAGTATCATCCAGCACTACATAATCATCCTCTTTCTTCTCATGTTGCTGCAACAGATCTTTGTACAACACTTTTTCATTGAATATGACATCTCGGCTTCTTATAATTTTATGATTTTCAAAATCTCAAAGCCTATAACCAAATTCATTAATGCCATATCCAACAAAGACACATTTATTTGATTTAGCTTCTAGCTTGGTTCTATTTTTAGAGTCTATATGAGCAAAAGCTTCACAACCAAAGGTCTTGAGAAAAGAATAGGTCACCTTCTTCCCAGTCCATGCCTCCTCTAGAATACCACAACTCAAAGGAGTAGAGGGACCTCTATTAATCAAATATACTGCAATATTAATAGCCTCCGCCCACATGTGTAAGGGCAACCCAGCATGCAACCTCATGCTCCTTGCGAGCTCCATTATAGTCTTGTTCATGCATTCAGCCAATCCATTTTCCTGTGGAGTCCTTGGAACAGTTTTCTGTCTACGAATACCATTAGTGAAGAAATAATATTCAAATTCATGATTGCAATACTCACCACCATTATTAGATCTGAGACATTTTAATTTCTTACCAGTCTCATTTTCAACCAAGCATTTCCATTTCTTAAAAGTTTGAAATACATCAGATTTCTGTCTAAGGAAATAAACCCATACTTTTCTAGTTGCATCATCAATAAATGTAACATAATAATGAGAGCCACCAAGGGAAGATACCTGAGCTAGTCCCCATACATCTGTATGCACAAGCTCTAATTTCTCCTTTTTGCTTTCCTTCCCTGTCTTTACAAAACTCACTCTCTTTTGTTTTCCATACACACAACTTTCATAGAAATCCATATTCACACATTTTAGACCTGGTAAAACTTTCTTTGAATGAAGTGTTTTCATACCTTTCTCACTCATGTGCCCAAGTCTATTGTGCCACAGCGCTGTATCAGAATCTACAGCAGCTATTTATTCTCCCTGCTCAACTGCAGCAATTGTTCCTGAACATTCATTTTTCTCTGAAACAATCAAAGTAGAAGGAACAATATGACCTGTACAAAGATATAAGGTGCCTACTTTCACACCTTTTGCTACTACAAGGGAACCTTTTGAAACCTTCCAATTTTTATCATTAAAAGTAACTATATAACCCTCATCACCGAGTTGCCCTACTAAAATTAAATTCCTACTTAGTTTTGGAACATGTCTTACCTCATGTAGTAGCCAATGATTCCCATTCTACAACTTAATCTTAATTTTTCCCTTTCCAAAAATTTGATAGGGTTCATTATCCCCCAAATAAACAAGCCCAAAATCCCCTTGGACATAATTAGTGAAATAACCTCTATGAGGTGTAGCATGAAATGAAGCACCAGAATCTAAAACCCATGAATCATCAACACTTTCTAAAGACAGAAGCAAAGCATCCTCATCGGTTTTGTTACTTACCACATTTTCCTCCTTGTCTCCATCTGATTTATCTCCTTCATTTTTCTTTCGATTCCAGCAATCTTTCTTTTTATGACCTGGTTTGCCACAATACCAACAGTTGTTTGGTCCTCTCGATTGAGACCTCTTCCCCTTTGACTTTCCTCTTGATTTCCCATGATTTCCAGAGTTATTTCCTCTCTCAGTTGTTCTGCCCCTCCTTTGTGCATTCAAAGCACTTCCTGATGTAGATCCACCTGAGGATTTTCTACGAGTTTCCTCACTTAAAATAACACCAATCACATCATCATATTTTAGGGTACTAGATCCAGGAATAGAATTACTCACAGCCATTACCAAGCCATTCTAGCTTTTAGGCAAAGAACACAAAATCAAGAGAGCCCTAATTTCTTCATCAAAATTGATACCCACAGAAGATAATTGACTAGTAATAGTATTAAACTCATTTCAATGATCTGCAACAGATCCACCTTCTGCCATTTTCATATTAAATAAACGCTTCATGAGAAATACCTTGTTTGAAGTGGAGGGCTTTTCATACAGTGTCGCTAGGGTTTTCATCAAATCTTCTGTTGTCTTTGCTTTTGTAATATTAAATGCCACTGATGGTGCCAACAATAACCGAATGCTTCCAAGTGCCTTTCTATCCAAAGATCCCATTCAGCCTGTTGGCGCTAAAAATTGCATGGTCAATTTTGAGCCCTGTTGAGAAAATTTAGCCCTATAAATGCTTTTAAATGAGATTGTACCCGGCTGTCCAGTTGAGACCCCTAAGGTGTTTAATGCTTCTGGCACCTTCCATTCAGCATGCCTAAGAATTTCGTAAAGTTAGATTGACTTTCTGAGTCTTTTGGCAAAGTCCTGTTTCAAGCATTTGTCAAATTTGCAATTTTGCCCTAGTGTCAAACAGCGACAGGAGGTTGTGTTTGAACCCAAATATATTTTGTCCAAAATTGTATCATAACTCGCCACTTTGAGAGTACCTAATATCCATATCTAAAAACCTATGTTTCATATTTCGAGTCATTTCGAGTCCGTTTGACTAGGTTTTGAATCCCTCAAAGTTGGTCAGTTACTATTTTCATGCTGATGCACTTTACACATAATTCTGGGAAGCCCTGTTTGACATGTTGTAACTTTTGACCAGTTGACCCAAATGTTGAAATTCCTTTTGCGTTGCATAGTTGACGTCAGAGACTTCTTATGTTTAAATTTTTAAGTCTTGACAAATCTGTTTGGTCAGTTTTCAAGCGTGATTCCAAACGCAATTTCTAACTTTTACTGGTGTCAGCATTTGCAGATTGATTGGAACCCCTGTTCGTGACATCATATCTCCTGATCCATGATAGATGAGATCAAATGTTTTTTTTCCCTATGTTCTATAATGAAAATGCTCCAAGTGTGTCAGTTTTCAAATCTTGACGAATCCGTTTGCACACTTTTCTAGGGTCATTCCATTTGTAAAAATTGTTATGTTGTCATCGTTTCCTGTCGTACAAATCCAGGTAGCCAATTTTAGACGCTTGCCAAATGCGCCCAGTTATTCTTCATGAGCCTAAATCATAGATCCATAATGTCCTCATGACAGAGAATCACTGCCCCAGTTTCCAGATCCCCAAGTGCCCATTTGTCTAGTTTTCCAGGCCATTTCCAAACGCACTTTCCAATTTTCTAACATGTTTATCTGCAGGTGATTTTAAGTTGGCAACTTCGGAGGTCAATTTTTTTTGATCCTAACGTCATCATGCAATGAGATCTTGCAGGCCTATTGAACATGTCAGAGAGAACAGAGATCCTGAGTTTCAGAGTTTGGTTAGTTGTTCGGGTCAGTTTTTAAAGGCAGTCAACAGACCTCCTAGCACAAAATTGATAGTTTGCAAATCGGTAATAAAATGAGTTTTTAACAATCAGTTCAGTAATCAAACTCGATTCTGATAAGTTCTAGATGGTTAATGGATCATTTTTGCAAGTCAATTGCTTGAAATGCAAATTTTTTTTTTAGCCAGACCCATTTTGGGCCCGACTAATTTCCTCAGAATGCGAAGTAATATTTGCGGATTAAAATTGTATTGAGTGGACATGATAAGCTATGAGAAAAGGAAAGATGATGCTCATGATTTACAACTGGCCATTTGAGCAACCTTCCATGATCTAGTATTACAAGGAATTTTTCTGTTGAACTTTTTAAAAGTCAAATGCAAAAATTTACTAGAAGATTTTCAATGAACACATGGATCCTCTTGTACGCATTCATTTTAATACGAAGGAATGATGCACACAAAGTTGAGATGCAAATTTTCTGTGGCGATCTAGAACCCTAAAAAGAATGGCTAACAGTGACTCCAATGTTGAGCAGAGTGAAATAGTCAATGGCTCTAACTTTATTGATAGTGTGGGGCTGATTATGTGCAGTACTGATGCAACTGAATTTTTTAGGGATTTCCTCTGGTATATATTCTATCTGCCTGTACTGGGGCAACCTTAGATGGATCTCCATGAGCATAAAAGCCAGCCCATGCTAGAGTGGGGTATCCTATGGTGAGGAGTTGTTTGGAGGCAGGGGTCTCCACATAATGTCGTAACAGCAAAGAACAAAAACCATGCCATCTAAGCACAAGATGCCCACTCATGTGGATGAAGCCGTAGGGAGGACACCATGGGGAGCTTGACGCCATAGTAAAAGACAAATGAAGCTGCCCACAAATTTGAAACCGAATCTGCCAACATTTAAAAACGAGCACACACATTTTAAAAGATGCCCACCATAGCATAATCAGCAGCTGAAAACTCGTCTGGAGCAATCCTCACACACCAGCAAAGCAAAGCGACGAGCTAAAAATTAAAAACAAGACCATTGCCAATTAAAAAAGAAGCTATTGGCATCAAGCAGAGTAATCAATGCATTATGTGAAGAGCTCACGTTGTTTTAAACGGAGGCCCATGCAAGTGCCAAAAGGAGCCTGCAACAGTTTAGGAGGAATGATTTCCAACCCACAGGTCAAGGTCTGCAGGAAGGTTTTCCAAACGCAGCAAGTAAAGAAGACTTCAAATGACGAACACGCAGATCCGAAGCATCCACGACTCGCATGTTGCACTGAGCTTGGAGGTGCAAACCAAAGGAGGTGATAAAACGCATGAAGAAGAGCCTGTGTTTGAGAAGAAGATCTCCACGCATCTTTAAGCACAATCAAGTCTGCAGTCAGCAGGAAGAAATGGTGATTGCCCCACATAGAGAACAAAAGGATCAGTGAAGACACCATCAATATCTTGGAAAAAAGAACAAAGCAGGGAGTGAAAAGGGATTTATCCCACATGGGTTCCGTGGAAAGAATTTTAGATGTTCAAATACTAAAGCAATCAGATTGGAAGTTGTCTTAAGGACTCGAGGCTTTTAGAAGCCATGGGAAGTGTGCGGGACCCCCTAAATCCGACCGAAAGAAAAATTGATGTCGGTTGTCCGTAAGAAGATAAATTTTGAAAGAACGTGCATTTACACGAAATGATGTCAGCAAGGATGTAAGTTGCCGGAAAGGTCACAAATCCGGTAACTCGCTACTTCGCCACCGGAAATTTCTCAGAATTTCGGCTAGCGAAGTAGTGAGGTCGCCGGAAAAATGTAAAATTTGGTGAGATCCAAAATGTACCGTGGAGTCCACATTAGTGCTGTCACCAAATTAGATCATGACAAGTGGCAGCGAGCAAGATGATGATGTGGCACCCAGTTGTGCAAAGCTCGAACTAGTTAAAAGATGACACGTGGCAGCTGGTCAAAGTCAGTTTGACCCCGGATTAAAAGGGCAAGGAAAAATTTGTAAGAAATAAAAAGTAATTTTTTATCTTTTCTGGGCAGTGGGTCACGTTCAAAATCTGCAAAGAGAAACATTTTCTAAAGTTTATACTTTAGAATTTTTAAAAATTTTATAACAAATCAAAGTTACAGACCTGAACACTCTTAGCAGGGGAGTCATTTTTCAAATGGCAATTTCAGGCGCTTCCGGTAATCAAAATATGAAGTGTTATATATCGCTGGAATCAGGAGAAGACGAACTTTCCAATTCTGGAGTCAATTTTTGCACAGGTATCGGTCAGTTTGAGCTACACGAGGTTTTCTATCAGGTACCTAAAGTGCAACCATATTCATACCAGGAAGTTCAGATTTTTTTTTTTTTTTTTTTGTCAAGATAGTGACTTGGATATCAGTAGAAGGCAATGGAAATGTAGTTAGGGTCGAATTTGTTCAGATTTACTCAATAAAAACTCATTTTCACTGGCTTTTTCATGGGGAAGTCAGATATTTTGGCAAGTAAAGGGTTTTCATCATTAGGCAAGGATATTTTGCAAGTTTGTTACAGATTAATGATGAAACAAAATCAAATCAGAATGGGAGATGGAAGGAAGAAGTTATTCAGTTACATAAGATTGAATTTCAAGTGGACACTTGTCATCTTCAGAACAGATCCGAGAATTCTTTCTCTTCTATATCTTTCTTTCTTGCTTCCATTGTAGGGGTTCCAGTTTTTGCACTGAGAAACCATTCTTCAGCATTTCTTCTTGTATTGAACATCATTTTAAGTTTTATAGATAGTTCTTTTCTGTTGGGTGATCTATGAGTTATTTTCTGTACATTTCATGTATTTGATTTCAAGGAAAACAAATAAAGTGCAGCAAAAGTTTGAAGTTCAGTTTGAATCTTGTCTCTTGATTATGGCTCTGTTATTTCTTCTAATTTGTGATCAAAGAGCATGAATTAGGTTGCATTACATTTTGAAATGTATGTGGTTAAAATGTCTTGCTTATGGAACAAAGAACCATGTAATTGCTTGATATTTGTCACAGGGTTTGCAGATTTCATGATAGGATTTTCTGAGTATGAGATTCATTCTGTAGCAGATGTCTATTCACAAGGTGAAAGATAGATCAGGGATCTTAATGTAGAGATACTTTTGAGGTTTCCAAGAGATGTATGGTTATGATTCATTTAATTGCCCAATAGATAAGGCACTGGTCAGAGATAGGATCATTAAGTTCTGTTGTTCATACTTGGGTCTTGCTGTTATCAACATATTGAATCAATTTTCCCTTTTATGTTGAAAGCTACTCAACGTTAACCCACACTTAGCTTGCCAGTTTCATGAGTTATGTTCTTAGCTATTTCATGCTTATGATTCTTGGTTGAGTATAGAAGAAATGAGGGTTTTATCTGCTTTGTATTAGATTCAGTGTATGCTTTGACAACTGGTACCATATAAAGAATCTACAGGTCTACCCGCCTAGGTTTTGCAGAGCCTGAAGTAGAAGAAGGGTCATGCCTTATAGTTGTCTTGGTGTCTGAATGGATGTGTTGATAATGGGAGTTAGCTGCCCCTAGATGCATCTTGTTCTCATCAGGGTAATTGGAAATGGGTAACATTTTCAAACACCAACACAGCCTCTGACATGGTTCCCTGATTCTTGGCTTTGCCTTCCAACGGCTTCCATAAATCCTTCTGATATAGATAGTCTTCCATTTGCATCTTCCATAACTGGAAGTTCTACCCATTAAACCTATCAACCCTCAGCTTACCCTCATCTACCATTGCTCCCACTCAACTGTGAGACTCCCACTTAATCGTGAGACTTTCCTGTAGAGAATAACTGAAAGACAACCTCGCTCTGATACCACTTGTTAGGATAAACCACGGACAGAAATAAAAACTACATGCAAATATAACCAATAATAGAAAATAATAGAACACATAGAAATGAACACAAGGTACCAAGATTTAACATGGTTCACCCAATCCCTGGGCTACGTCCACCAAACAACAAGTCTGATGTTATTAGAATCTAGTGATTACAACCTAATTACAATCCGTAATCCCTTACAGCTCAATACCGCCGCAAGAACCAATTTCGCATCACAACATAATGAAAAATACCTCACCCTAAACCCTTTTATACAAGGATTTTATTCATTTTAGGGTTACAACATGTCGGCCATAATATGTCAGCTACCATGTCGGCCACGGCCCAAATTTTTTTTATTTATGAAGTATGTACAGTACTTTCTTGATCAATCACCATAATCTAACACTTTTTATTATCTTTACCATATGTAGCATATACAGCCCATATAACGTGTGTCTCATACCCCCTGCACTAACCCTTGTCTCCCATATATCATACATATGTGAATACAACAATATCTAGACCCCTGTACATAAATCGCACTTTACATAAACCCACCTCAACAAAATCATGTCTTATAAAAATGCTATCCCCTCATCCTGAGCTTTCCCCCATCATACATATCCCTACTAATATGTTTTGCTATCTAGTCATGATTTCCCTTATCCTTAACTAATCTTACTTGTACATATTATCCAGGTCTTGTTGAAACCTGTCAATTGATCCCTTTGACAAAAGGTTCCTTTTTCACCTTTGCAGAATCTTTTGTTGTTTCATTTTTTGGTTGATTGTTCCAACGTATCTTTTGTTGTTTGCTCCTCAAGATCACCATGATCATTTCATATCATGGTGTGTTTTTCCTAGGACAACTAAGGAGCTTGGTTTTGATCACAGTCTTTTGCTGCTTGTGAGTCAATTTTCTATTATCCTTGCATATTTTCAAAACATGTTTTCATCTTTCGATAAAACATGATGCACTTGGATAATCTCGTTTTCTTGTGGATCATCCAGCATCATTTCAACACTGATCTCTCTGAGACTCATGTGTGATGTTGGGGCAATCCTTACGTACCTATTTGAGTTAGTCCTATGAAATTTTAGGGACAAGGCCTTGATGTTCTTAGTAACCTTGGCAGATCCCTAATAATCCTATATCAAATAAAGTGTTTACACTACATAGTGGTACTTCCTCACAAAGTACCCCATGCTCAAGCTTCCCTTATGCCTCACTTTTATTAACCTCCAGTATCCTCCTCCTTGTCATTACCCCTCTCCCTTGAACAATCACTTTTTCCACCCTCAGAATTATTGAATTCAAAACCTCGAACGTCAATTCTTATTTATTTCTCATCATGATGTGATCCCTATCATAAGTTAGTATCCTGACTCCAAAAATCTCTGCTATCCTCCTGACTGCGAGTTTGTTGGTCACTCTTTTTTCCAACATTATTCTCCTTAGAGTCAATATCTCCTACGAACACTTTTCATATCATAGAATGCTATCATAAGTCAAAAAATTGGTTATCTTATTCCACCATCATTTTTTGTCTCACATCTCCTACAATCTTGTATGTTGTTTTACCATAGCTCATATCCTTTATCATATCCCAAAATATCATTTCATTCGGTCTTTTTATGATATTCACCCATGCTTATCATAAATCCTAGGTCTATCTTTTAGTTTGTGTTCTTTTTAGCATATCATAAATTCACTGTTCTCTCTTATAGTTCATTTTAGCATAGTCATCTATCATTAGATTATGGTTCATTTTAGCATCATCTTTCATCATTAGATTATCAATCATTTAGCATAGTTGCTCATCATTAGATTGTGATTCATGTTAGCATTATAGTCATTTATCATTAGGTTAGGTTTCATTTTAGCATTGAGGTTCATCATTAAAGTTCTACTTCATTTTTTATTTTCATCTTTTATTTTGTCAATTCATTTGTTTTAATCTTTTATCCATCTTTAGTTTGTGTTAAAATTGTCATGACATTATATTCATTTTTTTCCATATCATAAATCTATTGATTATCTTTTAGTTGGTGATTCATTTTACATTTGTCACTTATTTTATACTTATCATCATACAACATCATATCAAATACTCTCCAAAGCAATCAATTTCTCAGAATCACATCACATCTATCATAAAGCAACATCACATCATCATGATCATATCTGAAACCTATCATACTATATGATATCTATCATAAAAACAATCTTATCATCATCACATCTACAATATCATAAGGAAGATCATGTCGTCAAGGATCACATCAAATCACATCACATCTATGATATCATAGATCAAAATCACATCACATCATATCTGCACTATCATAGCTAAATCACATCAAAACCATATTATATAATGTATACAATGTCATCAAAAATCACATCCTACATCACAAACTATCAGCACAATCAAAAAATCATAGCACATGTCACATCTTGCATCACTAATCGTCAGCAATACCATCAAAACATCACAATACATCACTATATATAACATCAACAGTCCATAAACACAAATATCATCAGAGTCATCCAATCTATATATCAATGAAAGAATGAAAGAATAAAAGTCCATCAGTGAACAATGTCCATATAGTACAAACGGGTCTAAGCTCGCACAAAATCTCCATGTGTCTCAAAAATAGCCTATATATATACGGAGTACTCAGTATCCCAAAAAGATGTCTGCTCATTGATGGTCAACCCATCGTCCCTACATCGTCAGTCTCCTCCTATGCCCCTCTCTTGGCCCCTGGTGGTGGTGGTGGTGGAGGTGGTGGCCCCATCAGTCCTCCCCTTGTCCTAGAGCTCTTTACATCCTCTCCCATCCTACACCACTGGCTCGACCTTGCCCTTTGACTATGCCCTATGTGCCGAGACTCGCCTGCACTCTCTACCCCAGTGCTCCATCCACTCTTCCCTCCTCCCTACATCCCTATGTGGGTACCTATTGTGCCTGACCGAGTTGGCCACTTGTAATGCTCAATTTGTGATGCTGGTACTGCAGCATGGTACCTCCCCCGGTAGAACCCAGCCCTCTCCCTCAACTCTTCCATCTCTACCCATAGTCTTTGTAGCTCATCCAATCCCCCTCCCACTGCCACCAATGCCCGTAAGGTCACCACCTCCACCACCAACCTATCTCACTCTTGTTGGAGGGCGTCTAATCTCGCCTACACCCTTGTTGCTCCACCATCACAGCATCCAACCTCCCCTCCACCTGACCCACCTCTTTTTGCAGCCTCCCCGCCTCCACACCTGCCCTATCTTCCTACCCTTGGGCTATATCTTGCTCCTGTCTAAATTGATCTTGCTCTACCCAGAGCTAATCTCTCTCCTGCTGAGTGTCATAGAGCAACTAGCTCATCACTGTGTTTGCCTGCTTTAGTGAGGCTTATCGGCATACATCTGTCATCTCCTCCCCCAGTCGATGATCCTCCTACCTCTCCCCCTACTACCCTTTGTTGCCCGTGTGCCTCCTCTACCCCTCTCTCTGGCTAGGCTCCCCTCTCCTGTGCTCCCCTCTCCTGTGCTCTCCTCTCTGGCTAAGCTCTCCTCTCCTCCCCCACCACCCTCCTCCTCTGATGGGCGAGCTCCTCCTCCTATGCAACTGATGCTGCACGCTATCGCAATCCCCTCACGACATATCACCCCTGTCAGGTTGCTCAAGCTAGCTCCCCTACCACCACTACTGCCCTCGTGCCTTGTGCTCTCCCCACTGGTCTTGACCTCACAAACATATCTCGATGCTCCTGTGTGGAACCTGCATCTGCTGCCCTACCAAACCTATCCCACTGCTACAGCTCCAGCTCTCGCCATGCCCTCAATAGCCCATTCCTCAACAGGTATTGCTCGTTCATCGATACTGGCTCATGTGTAACCCGTTGATACCAGTGCGGATCTCCCACTACCACCTACTGCCACCCAAACTGCCATAGTGCCTTGTCCAGCCTGTACTGCTCTGCAATGTGCTCCTATCTCCCAAAAACAAAGCATGGAGAAATGGTGTAGGGGAGATGCTCTCTCTCCTTTTCCCATGGTCCTAGGCCCATGTATGGCCTCCACACCACTGCCACTATCTCATCAATCCGCACTCTCCAGTAATCCACTGAATCCATGTGGTGATATGTCAAAGGCTCTACCTAGTTGTATGCCACTGGCTCCTCTAGCTACCTATCCCTGCATCCCAATGGCTTGAGCACTACAATATGCTCCCATGCCCACACCTATAACAGTGTCAGGAACCCAATGCTCCTCCCTTGTCGGCTGTCACCCTAGTACACTATCTGATGCAAGTCCTAGTATAGCTCGACCAACATCAGAGAACCCCATGCCGCTGGGCATCTTGCACACATAATTTGCATCACTACTAGAATCAATGCCAGTGTCACCCCTGTCCCACCTATGTTTGGAGCAATGTACCCCGAAACTAGCCCTAGAACATAAAAGTAGATCTGCCTCTCTACCGTCACACAATCCAGATACTCATCCAAAGTGAATTGTCCCCTTCAGATCCCGTACTCCACTCTGGCCCCCATCAGCCTTTGCATGACCACCTTTACTATCATCTCTCTAGTCACCATGACTAGCATCCCTCGCACTGGCAGTTTGAAAATGTGATATACATCCTCCAATGTCACCGTCATCTCCCTTGTCGGTAGGTAAAATGTCACTATCTCACTGTGCCATTTTTTGCATAGCACTGTAACCATCATCATGTAGGTATGGGTATGGGGCAACCTTGCCAGGTGGCCTAGCCCAATCACCTCGACTCATGCCCAGTTTGTTGGCATTAGCATCTCTCTAGCGCACAACACTATTGCTCATCGCTCCCATGACACTAATGCATCCAATGACCACTGCACACCACCAAAACAAACCCAACCATCAGTTTTCTATCTCCTTGTTTATCCTCCCACCCTCCCCTCTCTCAACCCTAGCTTTTTCTCCCTTTCTTTTGCAAAAACTGAGTTCTCACAGAAATAACGTCCCCACGAAGCCTACCGCCCGCATTCTCGCGAAACTATCTTTCGAAAAGATCACGATGTTGACTCTACTCTAACCCTTGCACTTTTCCCCTGATCTCGCTAGCGCGTTCTCGTGATCTCTCCACTTGGTGATCCTGCCAATCCTTGATCTTGCGGGATCACATTCCTACACTATCCCCTTTACCCCCTTTCCCACTGTACAATGACCTTAACCTGCGGGGACGCGTTCCCGCTACATGAATCGCATTCCTCTTCGTGGGGATGCTATCTCGCTGACTCTATCCCATTCCCACATGACTTCCCATCCTGGGATCGCTTTCTCGCAAATGACTGTTTAAACCCCCGCATCCTCCCACCCGATGCTACGTTTCACGGGATCGCAATCTCGCTGATCCCGCTCACATTCTCGTTGGACTTGTGCCTGTGGGATCACATTTTCGCTTTCGCAGGAATGCTATAAAAAATTCCTAAACAAAAATCATGAAGAGGTTTTAGACCCTATCGATTGATCGGGCATCCCTCGTACTTGTACTCATTGCATTATGTCCGCTTGGTGCTCTGGTCACCCAATACCTGCCATCGTAATCTCCACTGCAGAGCTCCTAATCAGCAATATCTCCTCCTCAATCTAACTGCAAATGACCCCTTCTAGCCCCCTCTTCGCCCCTTATAGCCTACCTCGGTGCCTTGCCTACCCCTCTTGGTCATCCCAACCTCCTAAGACATTCCCCTCTCACACCCACCAATCGCAGAACATCTTTGTACACTTATCCCAACTCTTGGTCTGTTAGCTTATACCTCCTCTTTCACTGCATATCATTGTCTCTATCCTCACTTTTGTGTCCATTCACCAACCTTAGCATCTTGCACACATCGCCCAACTCTTGGTTTGCTTTTTCACTACATCCTTCCGCTCACTCTCCTGTCCCCATTGTGTTATCCTTCTTATTTCAGCTCACCAGCCGCATCCCTCATCCCGCTCCCTTCGCTTCGGTGCTCTCTGATAGATCCTTGTAGGATACCACTTTCCTCTTTTCTGATCTTGGTTCGTTAGTACCTCATCCTCACATCTCATTGGCAAACAATTCTCTTTTGGATTTTTGCTTTATTTTTTATTTGGCTTCTTCCCTTTTAGATCTTTACGTATCTTTTCTAAGCAATCTCCTTGTTCCCTCCTCATGGTTGCCACGATCTTCCCCATCATAGTATGTTGCGAATGGGACAATCTAAGCTTATGATCTTGATCTAGTCTTTTGTTTGTTTTTTCTTTTTTTCTTGTGGGTTACTCAGTATCGGTTCCACGCTACTTCCTCTAAGATTCATGTGCAATGCTGGGGCAATCCTTGCATGTTTATTTTCAGCTAGTTCATGTTCCTCTAGACAGTTGGTAAAATGGCCATGCTGTTCTTAGTAACCTTGGCCATTAACCAACATTCCTATATTAAAACTTGTGCTCAACTTCGTGGTTGTACTTCCTTTCATCTCCCTTATCTCCCCTCTAACCCTCTTTATCTTCCCATCATCCATCCCCTCCTCCTGATCTCCTTTTTTTGTGCTCCCCCCCTTCATCCCCCCCCCCCCCCCCCCCCCCAATCTGGGATCATCCTAGGCTTGCTTTCTCTTGTGCATCTAATTCCCCTTTATCATTCTCTCATAGTGATAGTGTAAGCTAATTCAGCCCCTTCTCCTTGCCACTCTATGTCTTTGCTCATCTCAAATTCTTTTACTTTTCAAAAAGCTGTCAAGTCTCGTCTTCTCTCTCCGCTGCCTTCTTGAGGGGGCATCTCATAGTCTAGTCTCTCCTCTTCTTATCCGAGACTGGGGCAACCTTGTTGCTAAAACATCTTCCTCGTGTCATCTCCATTCAAACTTCTTTGAAATAGTGTTGTCTCAACACTATGTCAAAGAGGGGCAAAATGTAGACACCTAAAGTTGATTACACCACTTTGGTAATCCTATTTAGCTATCTCTAAAAGGCATCATTAATTAAATTCCTATTTATTTAATCTTTTGCCATCCCCTAGCTGATTAATTTAATTAATCATCTATAGTCCTAATTGAAAAATCAAATAACCCATTATTTATCAATTAAATCCTATTCTCCTATCTAATTCCAAATCCCAAATTTATTAAAATCACTTTAATAAATAAAACCATCAAATCTAATAACCCCTAAAGCCTATCTTAAAATCCTCCATTTAGCCTAATCCACCCCATCCACCCATACTAACTAAGCTTAGCAGCTAATTTACCCACCCTCATAAATGCCATCCACTTGCACATCTCTAACATGCCTAATCTAATCCTAACCCGAGCCTAACCCATCCCCTAATCATTTGCACATTCCTAAGCAAGCTTAAAACTTTCCTAAACCAAGCCAAAGTGTCCCCTCAAAATATCGCAACCACCAAGCCATGAATTCTCTTACAAAGCCATAAATGGCTCTTACATCCTCACTCATGACTCTTACACACTCAACCACCCTCATGAAGCCTTTAACCAACCCTTATCCTATCCTCTCACACCCATCCTCCTTGTGACAAGTGTCCACTCCCTATTGGTGCTAAACAAGCACAATCCATGTGCTCCCATACAAGTGCATCCTAGCCCTCCCTCACCATCTTTCCATGCTTGCATCTTACCCCTCCATCCCTCAAGCCCTTAGCCTATAAATTGGATCCCCTCCCAAGCCATTTTATCACAATATTTAAGCTAAAGTTACCATGTCAGTTTGAGAAGCCAAATCCATACTTTTACATATATCCACACCAAAAATCTTAAATCCATCTCCATTGAAGCATTTTGAAGCTTGAGCATACATCCCAAATCCATATCAAAGGACACCTCTACATATCAAGTGATAATCCTCATTGAGAGAGCCTATCCATGGCTCATATTCTCATTTGAGGACCTCACTTTGTCTCATCTAAAGTTTATATTAATTTTGTTAGTTAATGCTTTGGTTTTTAAATAGATTAGTGTTTCTTGCTAACATATTAGTGTATACACTACTAAATAACTTTGATGGTTTGAATAGGCTAGCTCAAGCAAAAATTCTTGGAAACATGCCAAAAGTGGTCTATCTAGAAGATAATAAAGCATTTAATGCACCCATATCCTTGGAAGAAGTCAGAGCTATGTTATTCAACATGAATCTTGGTAGTTCTCTTGGTCCAGATGGATTCTAGGATTTCTTCTAACAAAAGTGTTGGGATATTATTGGAACTAACCTTTGGAAAGCCATTAAAGCATCAATAAATGGTGGTTCTTTATTATTAGAAATTAATAACATCTTTCTCACCTTAATACCCAAAAAAATATGACCTTGAAACCTTGGGGATTTCAGACCTATAGCCCTATGCAACAACACTTATAAAATCATATCCAAAATTCTAGCAAATAGAACGAAACCAATTCTACATAAGATAATATCAGAATAAAAAACATGTTTTGTACCAGGAAGATCAATTCTAGATGGGATACTCATTATTCGAGAAATATTTCACACAACCAATAAGAATAAAATGGCAAGCATGTTCATGAATTTTGATATTCAGAAAGCATATGACATGGTTGATTGGAGGTTCTTATGTAAAACACTAGAAGCCTTCAGATTCTCACACCAATGGATTAATCTTATATACTAATGCATTTCAACAAGTAAAATTTCAATTCTTATTAATGGAATTCTTGAAGGCTTCTCTAATACTTCAAGTGGTATTAGACAAGGAGTTCCCCTATCTCCATTCCTATACATCATCATGGTGGAAACCTTTGGTAGATAAATTTCCAAAGCCCACTTAGATGGTAAAATTAGTGGTATTCTAGTAACTGAGAATGTTCCTAATATAACCCATCAACAATATGCAGATGATACCATTCTACTAGGAGAAAGTAAAATAAAAGAGGTCTGAAGCTTCAAATCAATCATTCAATAGTATATGGAAGCATTAGGGCAAAGAGTGAATGCTGATCAATTTTTTTTTCATTAATACTAAACCTGAAAGAGAAAACCATATTTGTAATATTTTGGAGTATAAAAGAGGAACATTCTTGTGTAAATACTTGGGAATAGAGTTAGAAAAAGATAGTAAAACAAATAAGGGATGGCATAATATACTTGATAGAATGGATAAGAAGATAGGACGCTGGAAAAATAAATGGCTCACAAAAATGGGTAAACTTATAAAGATCAAAGCAGTCTTAGTGACCCTTCCAACCTACCCTCTTTCTTGCTTACCTCTTTCTAAAAGTTTGAATAAGAAAATTGAGGAAAAAATCAAAAAATTCTTCTGCAATGACACTGAAGATCAAAAAAAATTAGCTCTTATAAAATGGGAGAAATTATGTAAACCAAAGGCACTAGGAGGTCTTGGTATCAAAAATTTAAGTTGGTGAAATGAAGCATTAGGGGCCAATTTGACATGGAGATTATTCATAGCAAGAAACCAAAAATGGGCCAAATTTTTGTATAACAAATACCTAAATATATTTGATCCTTACTCCTTTTTTAGAATGAGGAGCCTTCCTAAAGGATTCGAGAGCTAGAATTTTATAGTTAAAAGAAAATCTCTGATTAGTAAATA